>JAHWFO010024642.1:1120349-1170751 GCA_023313115.1 Rhysida immarginata | reverse complement strand
TGTGTAAATAAAATAATCAACGACAATTATGCCAAAACCATCCGAAAATTTTTTAAAATTTATTATATAACTAGATGGATCCCGTCAAAATTTGACGGAGAACAACCCATCTTATTATTAATGCCCATGTCTTTAATTAAAAAATAATAAAATAAAAAATTGTCAGAGATTAAATATCTCATTATGAACAATGAATAAGAAATGAGTTAATACATAAAATGAAAATAGCTTTAAACTAAATTTCTCTGAAAGTATTGAACTGAGACAAAGTGTCAGCGGATAAAGCGATCAGTTTCTAAAGCTCTTTCTAAAGATATAACATTTAACATAATACACTACTGTTTATAAAAATCGCAACACCCTGATGGAATAGCCCAATCTGCATTAAATTTGGAGCATTTGCATATCATAGGTCAGAAAAGAAACCATTAGATTTTCAGGTCAATACAATGCGTTTTATTGTCACATTAGTATCGGGTGAAACCACCGTGGGATGCAATTACAGCCTCTAAACGTCGTGGCATTGAGTCAAACAAGCTCTGAATAAGGGCCTGGGGAATGTCCTGCCATCCTCTGTCTACACGGGTATACAGTTCATCCACAGTTGCTGCTGCAGGAGTCTGACGAGCCAATCGATGAGCAACCCTGTCCCACACATGTTCGATTGGGGACATGTCTGGTGAACGAGCAGGCCAGGGGAACAAGGGCGTCTGATGTGCTTGGAAAAAGGCGAGGACATTTCTGGCCACATGCGGTCGGGCATTGTCCTGTTGGAATACAGCGCCTGGAAGGTTCTGCAGGGAGGGGATGACCTCAGGTTGCACAACTTCCCTGATGTACCGGTCACTGTTCAGATTGCCATGGATTCTGATCAGACGGGAACGGCCATGGTAACTGATTGCACCCCACACCATCACCCCTGGCGTTTGTCCTGAATGACGCTGCAGGATGCATTCTGGAAGGTTGCGCTCGCCACGATGTCTTCTGACTCGTATCCTGCCGTCATGGTGCTGCAAGTTAAACTTTGACTCATCCGAAAACACAACTTGTTGCCATTCAGCTTGCCACTGTTGGTGTTGATGGGCCAATTGCAACCTGAGGCGCCGGTGGTTTTGAGTCAAAGGAATCCGCAACAATGGTACTCGTGCCATCAATCCTCTGGAAATCAAACGGCGTCGTACAGTGCTAGCAGACATTGTCCTGCCTACTGTAGCACCCCACTGTTGTGCTAACACTGTGGAAGTGGCTGTACGATCTGCTACACATGCGATAGAGGTGTCTGTCATCTCGCGGTGTCGTCGTGCTGGGTCTTCCTGAGCCTGGTCTTCGGTGTGCCCTGTTCTCTTCGCTCCACTGCCTCCATGCACGCATAATTGTCGTTGCATTACGCCCTACACGAGCAGCAATGTCACGATACGACCATCCGCTTCACGCAGACCAATTATGCGTCCTCTTTCAAAGTCTGTCAGCTGTTGATATGGTACCCTTCGTCGTCGTCGAGGCATGGTGTTCTTTCAAGCAATTACTCTGAAAATCTAATCATTTATACTCTGACCCATTGTATGCAAATATTGCAAATTGCATATGGATTAGACCATTCCATCAGGGTGTTGCGATTTTTATAAACAATAGTGTATTATCAGAGTTTTTCAGTAGTCACAAGGAAACGTCCTAAAATGATCAAGGCAGGATTTTCTTTCTGCAAATCTTCAGTTTATTTAATTCAAAACAATGATTACAACTATTCCTAGCTTCTGATGGATTGTCGTAACTTTCTTTGTTGGCTTCAGATGCCGATGCGCAGAAGTGCCAATTTTGCTCTGACAAAAAATGCTTTGCGTTTTAATATATAGGACTATATAATTTAATAGTAGAGAATATTAAATGATCTGAACAAAAGAGGATTTTTGTAAAAGTAACGGTGGTATGAATTAGTGTATATTTTATTAAAAACTAAAATATAGAATAAAGCATGCCATGACAATTAACATGAAAAGTTTTTTAAACCCTCAAATAAACAGATCAAATTGCACAATTGGATGAAAAAAATTTAATCTGTGTATGGTGTTCTTTACATACACCGTTTAAAACTTAAACGAAGTCAAAAACGCGATAATGAATATAAAAAAAATGTCTATCCATATCGGATTCGAACTCTGCCATTCGAGGCAGTAGGCAGAGATTTTACGATACTGTTGTCAGCCGCTATCGCTTATTATTGTCAGGAGAGAGCCCGTGACAAGCGCATCCCAGGCATATATCGTCTACCCTATTTTCATTAAGAAGGGAGAGGTTCTTTCTAATTTGCCATGACTCTCAGTACAAGTACCTGATTTTGCAACCGATCAACATCCGCTAAGCTCAGCCCCTACGGAGCAGGTAAAAACCTTTTTGCACACGACTGTACATACAAATGCTTGAATTACTAGCTATACAAACAACTTAAAAGAAACCCCAGAAAATATTATTCACGAAAACATAACAGAAATAAAAATATTCAACAAAATGGAATTTTGCGTGTCATAGAACGACTGAAAAAACATGGCATGAATTATACAATGGCTTAAATTGAACGACCATTGCATGGCCTTGCACTGTTTCAAATACTCTGTTCGGCATTGAGTTTATGAGGTTGAACAATGTTTCTGTTCTTACATTGTACCATGCATCTTCAATTGCTCTCTTCAATTATCAGTCGCAGAAAATTGACGTCCGCCGGTATAAACTGCACGAGACATGATCCCCCATAGATTCTCTATGAGGTTCAGGTCTGGGCTTTTTGGGGGTCACGTCATAACGTGAATATTTTGTTTTCTGAACCACTCCATTGTTGATCGTGAAATATGGATGCTGGCGTTATCCTGCTGGAACACGAATTCCGGGCCACACAAATGATCGCTGACGGGCAACAGATACTCTGTAAGGGTTTCTTGGTATATCAGCGAATTTTCTCTTCCACTGATGAAAGCCAAATTGGTGGTACCGTTGAATGCGAAGCCGCCTCAAGCCATGACAGAACCACCTCCTTGATGTCTTGAGTAAAAGGTCTTCGGTTCCTGTCAAAGGTCGTGCCAGTATGATGCCCACCCATCAGGACCATCCAAGTTCCACTACTTTTCATCACTGAACAACACCGGCATCCATTCTTGTGCCCAACATAGCCTGTCTTGAATGTGCTTGGCAGTCAGAGGCCATTTCTTCATCATTTTATTATAGACAACATGCCCACTCGCAATTATTCACCGGTGTACAGTGTCTTTCGATATGTTTAACCTAGTCACGTTTTGTATCTGGCGAATAGAAAGATTTTGTGTTGCTGCCAGTCGTACAATGCATCTGTCATTACGAGTTGAGGTAACTTTCGGACGACCAGATCGTGCTTTTTGGTGGAACCATGAACTCCTCTTCAACACATTATAAACCCCTGCTGTGGATCTTCCAGTAATTGTGACAATATCAGCAACAGATAGTCCGTTGGCTTTCAATCGCCAGATTTCAGCCGCTTCATCGGTTATGAATTGAGATTGGCGTGGCATTGTCGTAGGTCAATTGTGAGTGGAAGAAAAGCTTTCTTTGAAAAAACTGACTAAATGCGCAACAGAGTAATACCCATGTCACTCGCAAGTTTACATATAGGACGTCTACATTCAGAATGTGAGGGTAGTTCTTTAAACTTTTGAGACACGCAAAATTCCATTTTGTTGAATATTTTTATTTCTATTATGTTTTCGTGTATAATATTTTCAGGAGTTTCTTTTAAGTGCTTTGTACAGCTAGTAATTAAAGCATTTGTATGTACCTTCAATAGTCTTTTTTCTTTTGAACAAAAACATGTTTCCTTAAACTTTTGAGACTCACCTTAATCTTATTATTCCATTTAGTTGGCTCGTTATGTTCATGATCGCGTCAACAGATAGGTCATTTTGCGCCCTGTCACATGGCTAATACTTTTGCACAATCCAGAGAATTCAACATGACTATTATCTTTTACATTCGAGGACAAACACAAACATCCATGCCCACGGCGGGATTCGAACCCTACGACCGGATGGATTCGAGAACTTGAAGGCTACTAGACCGGCTTATTCTATATATTGTGAGGGTATTTTAATATCTCCTTCCTTATAACATGGAAAATATTTTTTGTAAAACTTTATTCCTCACAACAAAAAAAGAGGGTCGATCCAAATGAAGTTGGTCGCTTGACCACTTTTAAATATTTTGATTTTTTATATGTGATTACCCTATAATTGAGAAGTTCAAAACAGTTTTTAAAAAAGTTTTACCTTGCACCGTTACTGAATGGCGGCCATTTTTATTTGTAAGCGCACGACGATTTTTCAATTTGGAGACATTAGCGTTAATTTGAATATCTCTGCACTCGGTTAAGTTACAACATTGCAATTAAAATGATTGTTTTTAGAAACGTCTCCTCTACAACATTGTTTATTACCCAAAATATCCTAAATTCAAAAATAACCAGTCAAAATGGCCTCCAAAGTTTGGTATTGAAAATTTAAAAAATCCACTTTTTAGACCCAAACATACCATCCAAGGAGTGATTTATCAGAGTGTATTTTTTTCTCTAGTTAGATATCATACACTACTAGCCTTATATAGAGCAACAGCACTGACAAATGTTTACTTAATTTTTTATAAATTTTTGAAATTTGAAAATCTTAATTTTTTGTAAAGTTTGGGGCTAGTTATCTCTGGTGGGACTGAATAGAAAAATTTGATTTTTTGCACGTTTTGTACACCTATACGGTAGCAAAGTACTGTAAAAATTTCAACATTGATATTTGACTGTGAACAAAGATATGAATTTTTGAAAATGAGGAAATAATTCATATCACACAACAATTGATCTTATGGTTGTTGCCTGTTTAAATGGTTTATTGTTCATTGTAATAAAATTTAGTTGTAACCTATATTTAGTTAACACTATCACCCTACATTTATTTATTTAGTACTATTTATTTTAATAATAAACTATTAGAGAATATGAGCTTTTGCTTTATTTCCATGTTTAAAATATTGTCCATTTACATCTAGGTTTATTCTCAATTAAGTAGCACATTATTACGAGGTGCGTTCAAGTTCTAAGATCTCCAATTTTTTTTTGACAAAATACTTAACCCAGAAAGTTGTAACTACTGTTACTTCTCGACGTAATCACCCTGAAGTCTAACACATTTTTCACAACGGCGGCGCCATGATTCCTTGGCTGCTGAGAACTCATCTTTAAGGGTTTATTTTGACCACTGGTAAATCGCTGAAGTAACAGCAGCTCGGTTGGGAAACGAGCGGCCACGGAGAGTGTCCTTCAGGATTTGAAAAAGCCAGAAATCGCTAGGAGCGAGGTCTGGTGAGCATGGAGCATGGTAAACCACCTCAAAGTTGTTATTTTAGTATCATGCTTAATATTGCTTACATTCAGGTAAAAACATTCAAAATTCATACAATCAAATCAAAAAAGTTCTATCCATTAAACACTATTTTAAGAATACGTGAAAAAAATTAAAAATCAAATGTTATAAATTTAAAACAAAAATTTTGCCTATGTAAACTCTGACTGATTTATGAACTATACAGATAAACATAGAGATATAAGGTATTGAGCAGATAAATAAATTTAATATCAGATTCGCACTTGCGATCTTTAAATCTCGCGTTGCCAATTGCAGACAAAAATTTCGGAATTCATTTTGAGAATACATTTGACCCTACATCTTTAAGAACCTTAATTACGTACAGTGCATACACATTCTTTACAGAAATTTAAAATTAAGTACAATAAAGGCATGTAAATGTTTGGAGAGGGATATAAAAGTTAATTTATAGCTTTCTAAATGTCAGGATCTTGATTGGAAGAGTTTCTTATTAAAGAACGAGAATGAACACATCAAATGTTTACATTTACAATATACGCTCTCTTTCCTTCCAACTCTCCCTGAATTCACTTTAAACTTTCATTTTGTTACGGATAAAATTAGGGGGAAAGTTGCGGGTATTAGGAACAACTTTATAGAATTCCTTTCTACAATGAAGAATGGATTTTCCGAACGTTGATTAAATTCTTCGTTGCTAAAGCTTCTAAATTAACATAAATATGGTTGGATCGATAACTCGAAAATGTGCATTAATGCTTCATTTAACCCAGGATGGTGGCCCAAAATAAGCTGAGAACTCTGGGAAATTTACTCAGAAAACTTCTGGATTCATGCCTTCCTCCAAAGTAATAGTGAAGTTATTGAAAGCGTAAGAGTTTTTTTCTTCCCCCAAAGCCACCATCTGATCATGAGTGTCAACTGACGTGATCAACCATTTGCTGATTTGACAGATTTCTGTAAACAGGCTCAAATATGCCCCGAGCGCTGAAAAATTTCAATAGTATTTATTAGTATAAGAAATTTCATCAACGTCATTTCATTATTATTTTGGAAAAGTAAAGATATATTATTTAGTAGTCTCGGTTTTTTTTTTGCTTGATTATAAAAGAAGCTTAACTATGAAACGAACAGTTGTAGTCTTCAGTTTTTTCAAGGTGTCTAGCAAAACCATTTTGCAAAATTCCCTGATTTTTTTCTCTGACTTTTCCCTGTTGTTCATGTAATTTTCCCTGACCACCGGCAGCCAAAAAAAAGCTACCTTGATTGAATATTATTGACATTTTTCAAATTTTTCGTTCCTATTTTGCATTGTTTGCTGGTTTTGTAAAATTCCCTGAATTTTCCCGGACTTTTCCCTGGTTACAAAACATTCCCTGACTTTCCTGGTTTTCCCGGTCACTAGTCATTCAGTTTTTTTTTTGTTACTTTAAGGGGTTTTTTAAATCCTCTTCTTATCCCATATTAATTATTCTTAACTTTTAAGAAAATCCAAGACTACATAAAGATGTTACCTTTTCATAATTTTCAAAGTCATCCGCTGAAGTTAACCATATTTAAAAAATATAAGGTGCGTCTCAAAAGTTTAAAGAAACATGTTTTTTTCAAAAGAAAAAAGACTATTGAATGTACATACAAATGCTTTAATCACTGGCTGTACAAAGCACTTAAAAGAAACTCCTGAAAAAATTATTCATGAAAATATAACGAAGATCACAATAAGTTATATTAATGATTTTAAATGACAATTTACTGTTATATATTCGTTCATACTTTTGTTAAAATTGTCATTCTGTTTTGGACCTAATGCTAATATGATTAAATTGTTTATTAAGGTTATTCATTGAGTGTTATTCAGTGTACTATAATATGCTTATTATCTGTAATTATTATCTTAATTAAGTAGATTGTAGTATTTGTTCTTAATTATTAAAACTAAATTGCAGGGGGACCGGCGTGGAATTGGCATAGTTAAGTTTTAAGTTCTTTTCATAAATGATGAATTAAATTTATTATTTATTTTTTTTACAATTAGGTAAAATAAATATGACAAAGCTTGGTACAGGTTAAAGTTTGTTCTTTAATTAAACTCGTGGTAGTTTAATTTACGATTTATGGATTGTCTTTAAATGAAGGGTTTTGCAGCTAAGATCAAGATCGTAAATCGAGGTGAAGGTGTATTATACAATTAGCTGCAGAGGTCTTATGAACAAAACCCTGTGGGAAAAACAAGAGAACCTGAATCCAATTTTGTCATCAGATTCTAAGGCCAAAAAAATTAAGGTCTCACCTTCAGGAATTAAAACAGATAAAAAAGTTAATTAAACAAGTTTAACCTTGGTTTCCCAAAGGGGAAGACAACAACCATGTAATCTTATTCATTTTATCACTTTGAAGGAGAAACGAGACCGCAATTCGATAGCAATTGCAAAGACAGGTAACCTCGGCTTGTCGCGGTGTTTATACATGCGATTAAAGCTAACGTTTACCAAATAACTATCAAACAATTATTATTCCACCATTGACCTAAAATTAGTAAAAAGCGAAAGGATTCAAGAGATAATTGGCTAATTGATTCTTATATGTGCAGGGTGTTTCTAAATGAAAGAACAATAATTACATAGTGTGATTCCATGCATTATTCTAAGTAAAAAGTTCATTATATAAAACTCAAAATTTAGGGTCTAAAAATCGTTACGTCATTAATGAACTTTCCGTAGCCTACGAAAAAGACTGGCACTGAAAAGTTACCTGACCAAGATAGATCTAGCAACAATGTAACTTCGATTTTCCCATCTTTGATTTCAACAATAAGTGTTTTTTTGTTTGTTGGTAATAATGAATTTTGGATTTTTGCTAGACCTATTTTGACCATGTGACTTTCAGCTTGGCCTCGGCTGAGATTAAACGACGTTTTCCGCCAGCTTTTTAGCTAGCTTCCGCTTAACGCTTAGACCCTTAAAATTTGAGTTTTGAACATACTGCATAAGGAACTTTAAGTTTATCATCATACAAAACATCACGCTAGGTACTCATTGTCCTTCCATTTAGAGTATACAATGTGGGCAAAAAATCGTAGAGCTCAAAGGGCAGTGTTGCCAAGTGTAAAACGAGATTTGTCACTAAAACCATCGCTAAAAGTCACTAAATATAAAAATTTTATATTATTTTATAAAAAAATAATATTTTTAATTTGTACCTTTATTGCTATAGGCGCAACATAGAACTCAAAAAATAGACATTAAAACAACAATCAAATGAAATTGTTTTATTTAAACAAACATTACAAAAATAATCATTGTAAGTAAACATTCTAACCAAAAGTTTTCATTAACAAACCACGTCTTTTCAAACAAGTGCAATATTATTTAAGTTACAAATACATCACATTCATCTGCTAGTACTGCAGTTGTCCTGTTTCTGAATCCGTTGCTGTTTTCTGCTTTTTAAAATCTAACTGGCGTTGATTACTAGAAATCTTCCGTTTAGGAGGCATATCAAAGCTGACTGACTGACGGCAAGCACAATCCTTCCTCGCGCAGGCTGTGGCTTATTATAAATCAGACTTTTATAAAATAATTGGTAATAAAAAAAATTTCGTCCTATCGAAATAAGAAGTCGAAGTGAAAAACAAATTAATTGAGAGAGGAGATAGCCTAAAAACTGTGAAGTCTACTTACAATTATGAAGTCTTCCAACGAACTGAAAGCGTTACGAATTAGTGATGGACGATACGATATGATATATAGGGTCTTTACAATTAAAGTTCCATTTTGACATGGCCATAAAAAAAACTACTGGACCAAAAGCTATAATACTTGGTAATGTTATACAAGAAGGCATGGGAAGTTCATACCCACCAAAAAAAAATTAGTTCAAAAGGTCACCACCCGCATGGAATGGCACTCTATGCAATATTCGTATACGAAATTAGACACGAAGTCACAGGTTAACATGTCTTTAATCGTTACTAAAATTAGTTACGTGTTGAATGTGGCCTCCACCATTTACTGAAAGCAGGTCACACCGGATTACTGCGTTCTCAACTGTAGCTCGTAGCATATTAGGAGGGATGTTGCGCACCTGTCGGCGTATGCATCTTTCAATTCTGCCAAATTCCTGACGTTATCACCATAAACAGTGGCTTTGAGGTAATCCCAGAGCCAGAAGTCACAGGGGTTGATATCTGGTGACTGGGGTGGCCAGAAAGGGGGAAGTTTCGGCCTATAATCCGTTCATCTGTGAAATGTTGCTGAAGTAACTGTTTGACACATGTACCAATATAAGGTGGAGCCCCATCCTGCATAAAAATCGTTGCGTCTAAAATGCCACGTTGCTGAAGTTCTGGTATCACAAAACTTCTTAGCATCGACGCCATGCGAGCAGCAGTCACAGTGCATGTCACGAGTCCATCTCTCGACTGCTTTTCAAAAAAATACGGTCCAATTATGACATTTGCTGTCATACCACACCACACAGTAACTTTAGGAGAATGCAATGGAATTTGGTGGAGAACATGAGGGGGACTGGTGTCCCAAATCCTGCAGTTATGGGTGTTGACATCCCCATTCAGGTAAAAATGGGACTCGTCCGTCCACAAAATGTTCCATGGCCAATGCTCGTCCACCTCCATCCGTGCAAGGAATTCCAATGCGAAGGTTTCTCTACGAGGAAGATCGTTAGGTTCGAGTTGTTGGACAAGGTGGATTTTGTATGGGTAGTACCGCAGCACCTTACGTACGATCGTGTACACCGTACTCAGTGGTAAGTCCATTCGACGTGCAACAGCACTTACGCTGCACGCCCCTTGTGAGGTTTCCATTTTTGCTTCCTCTACGGCTACTGAAACAGCCTCCACGGTTGCCTCAGAGACGGGTTTCCTTCCTCGGCCAGGTGCTACCGATAACAAACCTGTGGCTTCAAACTTTGTCATTATCTTCTTCAAACTCTGCGGTGTCATTGGCCCCGACGTACATGTATTCGTCGAACGGTACGTTAGTTGCAAAGCCTGCCGTACATTGCATTCATAATAACCTTTAACCAGAAACGCACGGTCTCGCATGGTAACAAGTATCGTCGACTAGTAACAAATGAGGCGTACTGACAACGAGGCTCCCTTTCTTATTTCTGAAAACCAAATGACTTGTAAAGCGCATGTGCATAAACCACATTGTTAACCTGTGTCTTCGTGTCTAATTCCATGCTGGTGGTGACCTTTTGAACTAATTTTTTTTTTTTTGGTGGGTGGTATGAACTTCCCATGCCCTCTTGTATAATAGTATAATATAACCAAGTATTATAGCTTTTGGTCCAGTAGTTTTTTTTTTATGGCCATGTCAAAATGGAACTTTAATTATAAAGACCCTGTATATCGTATCGTACAATACAACACCATGATATGTCGATACGTATCGATATTTCCCCAAATGCGATACACTCGATACGATATACATTTTATGGACGATACGATGAGACGATATTGTGAAAAATAAGACTAATTACAACTAGATTTTGTATTCCTAAAAATCGTCAGAGAGGGCGCCACTCAGCAAAACATGAAATGAGAACAACTGATCCATTGATGTATTGGCTAAATGCGACAACTGTTTACCCTATTTTCTCACCTGTTGCTGTAAAATACTTAGGTATTTGTGCTACTTCTGTTCCCACAGAACGTCTATTCTCGAAAGTTGGGAATATTATAACTGCTAAACGAAACCGTCTGACGTTAAGCTCCGTTTCAAAACTTATTTTTAAATTCCTTGGATAGTAAATTTTGGAAGTAATTTGAATGTATTTGGAAATCCTTCATTAAGAATGAAATATCTCTTAATTGGTTCATTAAAATATTTTTGTTTGTGTGTTGAACTAATTATTTATTAGTAATTTTATAAAATATCGTGTATCGTATCGAAGAGTGATGTGTGATGTATCGATACACCATCGAAACATCAATGGTTTTGGCGGTCGATGCATCGAAACATTGATGGTTTCAAAATGCCGATACATCGTGATAACCATCGATGGATTTTAACGAACACTAACATAGAGGATATTAACAACACAATCAGAGAAAACCGTCGCATTTCTTTGAAAGAAGTGAGTGAAACGTTTCACACATCCTTCGGATCTGCATGGGATATGGAGCATGAGAAGCTTGGATATCACAAAATCTGTTGGCGTTGGATTCCAAAAAGTCTGACACCCGAAGAGACTGGCAAAAGAATGGCGTGGAGTCTGCAATGTCTGCGGCGGTTTCTGAATGGCGTTGTCACAGGAGATGACTCCTGTAATATGAACACCTTTGATTTTAGACGTTTTGTCGGATATCTAGAAAAATACTTGACGAATCATCCTGAAAATTCAGGGGGTTTAAAGAGCATGTCACACCTATGTATTTCAGCGAAAGTTTTGTCCCGAAGGCAAATAAGGGACCAGCAACAAATTGAACAAAAAATAATTTTTGGGATCACCCTGTAAAAAATAATGCTTGAAATGCACTGTAGCTGTAGTATATATTTAGGAGGTTTCTTTTAGTTATGTGTGTTCATTTGTATGAGAATAGCACTATATTCATGGAGATATAAAGGTTTCTTTAAAAAAAAATCGAAGTATTTTACTAATTTTTTTGTTATAACATGCAGGGTTTTCAATGCAATGCAATACCATTTTCAGGAAACTTGACAAACTACAGTAGACACATTTAGAATATAAAAATATTAAATATTTGATGACATATGAGTATTTTTATTAAATAATGTTCAACTGCGCATACGCTAGTGTTACCAAAATGTCATTTGCATAATTTATTAATCTAATGTATAGATTAATAAGTCCAAACAAATAGCGTGAAAATTCAGAAAGATATTACCGATAGAATGAGTTGAATTTCAGTTGCTTTGCCCCACAAATTACTCCTACAAAAACTTTTCCAATTTTTCAATATTCGCCCCCTCCCCCTCCTCCTTGACTGGCTCTCAAGTTATCTTACAAGTAGACAATACACCCTCGGCCTTTGCAATAAAACATCTTCAACAATCACCCTCAATATTGGAGTCTCCAGTGTTCTATTCTATCCCCGCTTCTGCTTATTTTATTTATAAATGACCTCTCTTTCGAATTTTCCCCTTTCCCCACTATACTATATGCTGATGATGCAACAATATCTTTCGCTGACGTCTCGCTAGGTTCAATTCAAGTAACATCTAATATAATCTTAGAAAAACTCCTACTTTGGAACACAACCAATCATCTGTCCCTCAATCTTGACAAAACCTTATATGTTTTATTCCATTAATATAACAAAAAGTTTGATGCGAGCGAATTCTCTCTGCTCTACAATTCTCAGCATTTGCTTAGTGATGCCCGAGGACGCGGGTTCGACCCCGGCCGAGGACGACGAGGATTTTTTCAGGGGGAAAATCCTGAGGTCACGCACTTCCTTCGGAAGGGAAGTAAAGCCGTTGGTCCCGTGTAGTCGTTTGCCGGCTGCCCGTTAAAGAAACCTAGCGAGGCAAAATTTGCGGCCCCTATAACGCCGTCCTGAAATGACCATGGCAGTTGAAAAGGACGTTAATACCAAACAAACCAAACCAAACTATTCTACGGGCTTCTATTTTTGGGGAGCTAACCACAAAATTTAACATGATGCGCTTATTTAGATTACAAAGTGGTTCGTCCGCATTTTATTGAAACTTCAAAAGCCGGATCCAGTTTCTCACTTCTTTAAAACAGTGGGAATAATTCCAATACAATAATTATATTCCATAAACATAGCAATTTTTATATTTAAAACCCTCAACAATAAACATTGCCAAGCCGACTTTCTCCAAAAACAGCTTATTAAGCACAATTATCAACTTAAAAGTGTTTCCATTGCAGGCTGAAAACTCTGGTCCTGTATACCTTTAGATCTCCGCACCTTAACAGACATCAATACATTTAAAACCCGCATAAAGAATCATCTCTCTGCACTTTCTAATAAATAACTAGCTACCTATCCTCTTCCGCTTTGTCCCCTCTCATAAAAACACAAATTCCTGTTTGTTGTATACTCTTTCTTTATCGTCATCCTGGAACCTATCCTGTCGGCCCTTAGCCATACTAGCCCAGGATGGACGACTGTACATCTCTATAGATTAAATAAAATAAATAAAAAAATAAAAAAAATTCTCTAGAAATTAACTTTTTTTGTCAGCCTTTCTTTTTTATTTTTAATCAATGCATTGTTTTTGTTAGATAGTTAGCAGAAACTTTTCATTTTACTGAATTTTTCCGTATGGTCTTGAAAATATTTTGATTCAGTTTCTCTGTTTTGAAGCTTCTGTGCTGATGCTCAGTTTAAGTTATGTTGTCGTTAACTTTAACAAGTAAGCAAACTTTTGAATTCGTTCCAGGCAGAAAGCTAAGGTCAAAGGGTGAATTGTAAACCCATTTGCGAATACGAACGTAGTTCTTTCCATTCACATGATGGGAATTGAATGCGTGAATAATAAAACAATGATAATAAAATTCAGTCCAACATCCAATGCTCAAAGCCACCATTCTCTCCGGATGTTTTGACAACTCCCTAAAATCTTAGCTATCGATCCACTGAGAGTTATGAATGTGTGAATGGGAAGACATCGGATCCGATGAGAACTGAGACCTACTGTGAAAGGCGAGTTTAAATAGAAACGCATTTATTCTTTTGATTCTACCATTTGAAATTTTAATTTGCTTATCATGTACGTGGCTCGTGACAATTATCAAAATCCGATAATATTTCGCAAGCCAACTAGTGCCATGCTATCGGACGTATAGCGTTTATTGTCTTATGTCGACGTTACGGGATTATGATCAACGAGACAGAACGCAAGAAAATTATTTAATAAATTCGAAGATACCATTTTCAACACATAATAATAGATATAATGTCATTTGAATTATAATTTATTGGCAGTGTTTTAATCTTGCAATCATTACTATTTTGATATTGAAATTTTATTCTTTTGAAGTGTTAACGGTATTTGTCGAGTGTATGCATTTTACCATTGCTCTACCATTCATAATAACTATTTACAATAATTGTGAAACGTTTAGAAGAGTCACTGGACAAATCTAGAAGGCATTCCATGTCTAGTTTGTTTAAACGGAGATGTGCAACTATAACTTTGTTGATAATTGTACTTTTGCAAGGTGTGTCATAGCAAAATGCAAAATGAAATTTAAAAAATATTTTATATTGAAAATTTATAATTTTATAGAGATCACCTCTTTAAAAAGGATTAATAAATGAACAAATAATACTCTATAGCAACAGGATTTCAAATCCATGTCTCTAATGGGATGTCAACCTGTAAATTGGTGAATGCAGCAGTTGATTTGAAAGAGAAGTTGGTATGACAGTATAAGAGTAAATACGCGTTATCTTCTGAAACGCTTCAACTGTCTACAATGTTTAACTTCAAATATGATTCTGGCTTTAACTCATAAGGTTAAAAATAGCAACTTTCCAAAATAAGAAAGAAAGAAGCTGAGTAAGTTACAGCACGAATCACATTAGATACTTGCGTTTTAGTAAATATATCGAATTTATTAATCAAATTATTTTCTAATGTCCCCGTATGTTCTTTGTCATTGAGGAACGAAACAGTTTAGATGGGCGATTAGTTATACATAAAAAGGTTATGACTTTCTGTATGCTTTATAATTATATAGATTGTGTTCCAGAATTCTAACTATAAAAAGCATTTAAAAATCAAACTAGTGTTAAAAATGAGTTATAGAAATATCCAGTAGGTGGCAGGAAAGTAGAGACAAACAAACAACGCCACTGCAGCAGTTTAAAGATGGCCGCCCCATTTCAAACATGCACTAAAGAAGTACAGCGTTCAGTTGCTAGTATCCTAACTATAAAATAATTGACAAATATGACAAAGATATTTAATAAATCTTTGATGAGAAAAACCAATGATGAAGATATATCAATATTACGTATTAACATTTGTATTAGCCACAGCTAACATAGAGGTTGCATATATGTAATATGGAAAAATTTTAGGCTTAAATTAAAATTTGGCATAGCGTAATGACGTTTCTATATAGGCCTACCATTAATAAGCAAAATTGTGTGTAAAATTAAAACTGGGTAATATATTTGAACATGTCCAACTTTAATTTTTAAGAAAAACTTGGATGAAAATGAAAACGTCCTGGAGCATTATCAGTAACATAATTTGAAATCTAGATTGCATGCTGGTTACAAATAGCTAATCAGTTTTTCGATATCTTAAAGGGTGTCGAATTTTTTTGACTTTATATTTCACCTTTTCTCTTCCTAGTGTTTATTTGTTACTTTGCAAGCAACGGGCTATGACAGCCCAATAACAGCTTACAATAATAAAAATAATACAATGATATAGTATAAAAAATAAATACAGTATAAAAAGAATGAATATACCATTATTAAATATAGACAAGAAAAGTAATTATAAGATAAATATTCAAAGTCGTTTTTAACATAGTGATTATAATTTAAAAAAATTTAAATCAATAAAAATTGTATTGCCAACATATTTACGAGTAAAAAGTACAGTATTAGATTTTAGATTAAAGAATCCACTTGAAGCCATAACTGTTCAAATGCATCCTCGTATTACAAAAAAATTAGCTGGGATCAGTTGACATTTTTTCTCGTACTATTAATTGCTGCGACTATATTTTTTCATGTTAAAAATTAGGTACATGAGCTTGGTCACAACTCAAATTAAAAATCACATTGACTTACCTCGATAACTGTGGCTAGTATCGATTAACTCAGAGGACTACTGCTACTACTGTAAATAGACATATCAAAACCATCTCAGTAGACTTTCCCATTGCCGAAATATTGAAGTTTGACATTTGACATAAGAAATTCTCTAGAATTTTGGGACTTCCGGTCAAGCCAGCGATCATTGGTCATATTATTTTTAACATTCAATGCCAATAGTTGAGATTTGCCACTTAGATTGTGTTAGATATAGATCATGTTATATAGATCAGATATAGTAATAGATGATGCTTTGCCTGATATCTCCAAAACTATTCGGAATATAAACAAAATAATGATTTAATGAACTCAGCGTGAAATTTTATATATGTCGATTATCTCAAACGTTTTAAGGGAAATTCATTTAGGTAACGGATTTTCAAGTTTTTTTCTTTTTTTATCGCGCTCATATGTAAGTATTATCGTAGTTTTTAAACTTTACCTAACATGGACTATACGTAGGGCGGAGTTTGTCCAAATCTTTAACGGCCATTGTGTACGTAACTTGCCATCCTTTTTCAATACTGAATCTGACGATAGCAACTTTGATAATTTTCCTTAAAGATTTTTTTCTATTATTTTTAAATGAAAATTTGTTGTTTAAATGAAGGTTATTCCAAATTTATGTAATAAAAATAGTTGTTTTTTTTTTAATTTTACCCAATTTTTAAGTGCTGTTTTTTTAAACAATAAATGTAATTATTCAAAATATTCAATAAATTATAATAGCAACGATAATTGGAGAGTCAGGTGGGTATATGAAATTTTTACTAGTATTTTTCATATTTAATAATGATTTTACAGTAACATCTCGTTTTAACTGACTTCAGGAGATCATGAGAATTGATTCATTAATATGAAATTCACCTTTTTTATTTTACTAAATTTTCAAATTTACTGTAAAGTGCGGGTTATGTGAACAGTTTTTCGGAATGCATATTTTATTAAATGCGGATTATAGGAGAGACAGGCTAAACGTACGAAAATATAGTAGATATATTCTAATTCTTTCAATAAATTTATAAAATGGCCGTCAGAGTTATATGCTATTATTTCTCTCATCAGTTAGCGTTTTTTAGTCTTAAGAAACATTTTTTAACATGATATTGTTTTTAGGCTGGAGGTCATTCTCCAAAACGCGTGATGCAAAATCCGACCCAAAAAAGCTTTATGGAAACAGCGCGCTATAGAGGCGTCATCTGTTAGCAAGACTTAACAGAAACAAGTGTTTTCTGTCTTACCTAGCCATAGCCTACAACAATAAAGTAAAGCCTGCCCAATAATGCTCTAAACGACAACAGTGTGTAGAGTTAAATTGCAGTGTCATCTCTAATTAAAAAAAGAACGAACGAGTCATTATTAACATTTGGATCATTTACTTAAATGTATACAGTCGCTTTGAGTTGTTCTCTTAGGAAGGACGTATTTTATGTGTAATCCTTTTAGGGATAATAACATAATATTACATTTCTATAAGTTTGTTGTTATTATTTTTAGAATAACATTGGTCTGTTGCGGCCTAACAGAATGAACAGAAAGTTTATGAAAAAATTAAGCATTTAAATATTTGCTTTTTTTATTCTCTTGCTCCGGAATAATTTTATTAATCACTTTTATTTCCTTATGATTTTTGAACACGTAACGATAAAACAAGGGGCCTTTCCAGCATTACTGAAAACACTCCACAGTGTTACCCAGAAACCATCGATCTCGTTTGACTATTCTTTGCTTAAGTTCATTCTGTTTTTTTACTATTATAGTTCATTTAAATCCCTAACTTTTATAATTTAAGAATGTGTTTCAATATGCTGCCCCCCCCCCCCAGATAAATGTGTAAATAGTGAGGTCGGGTAACCAAGGGGCCCAAACAGTAGGGTCGACACGTCGTCTTCCATTTTCTTGACAGGTACAGCAATACCAGGAATAGATGAAGGAAAAACTTTTGGAAATGTCCTACGCAACAGTGTTTCTCCACCTTTTTCTCTTTGCGGACCAGTAACATATCTACAATAAATTTCATAATTATATTAAATTAAATTGCCTGCACGAGAAGAGAGGTGGGCTATTTTATAGAAAATTAGTTTTGAATTTTATTTTGCGATACAGTCAAACCTCTCTATAACGAATACATATATAACGACTTTTTCATATAACGAATTTTTACTTTGTACCCAATCAAGATAAACATGTAAATCTTAAGTAATAAACATGTTCCGGTGTAACAAATTTTTCGTAAAACAATCTTTTTGGAGGGATCTAACGATTTCGTAGACTGTATCTAGTTAAAGTTATTTTTTGTGGGCTGGAAATTTTTTACCTTGGACCGACGGTCAATAAACACTGCTATACAAATTCGGTCTTCTCTATAGTTCAGAATAATGTTCTGACCCAAAAAAGCGTTACGGGTGATGCAATTTTAATTTTGCGTCACCAAAATACGTTCGTTTTTGTGATTTTAGATACTACGAAAAGCTTGCACGTGCCTTGCTTATGGCCCCACATTCGATTGTGAGCACAGACACGAGTAATGAGACGCACCTTAAGAACAGACGCTGTAATTACTTGACATATTGAGAGACTCGATACCATTATTCTATCTCGTACTTCAGTTATCGTAAGCCCTTACTCTATATTACCGATGTACAGGATTATGTAGACTCGTCCATTGATAAATAAATAAAAAGTTATGTAGTGTATAAATATTTATTTATTTGTTTCACTTAAAACATTATCATGATTCAATGTTTCAGACTGCATTTTCGAAATTCATGACTTTTTTCTTATTTCATATTAATATCAGGTACATGAGCTTGGCCACAACTCAAATTAAAAGTCAAACGGACTTATCTCAATAACTATAGCTGGTATCGATTAACTCAGAAAATGAATATTGTTAAAAAGATATATGAAAATCATCTCAGTAGACTTTGCTATTGCCAAACTCTCGAAGCTTGACATTAGAATTTTCTTGATTTCCGGTCAAGCTAGACCATTTAAATAAACCTCACGGTACAATATCATAAAAAGAGGCACAAGAAAGCAAAACATCCATTTACTACAGCGCTTCTCGTTTATAATCTAAGAAATGTAATTACCAATAAATCGCATGCCAATCAGGTCCTTATTTTTTCACAGAATATTAATTAATCGATCCGTACTCTAAGTTTGCGCATTATTGTTTTATAGAACTAAAAATTTTATAATTTACCAATTTCTTAGATTAACAATTAAGTACTGGAATAACACACGACAAACAATATAATTTATAAGTATGGCAGTATTTTACAGCCTTTAAGAATAATGCGTAATCCTTTCATTTTTAACATTACGAAAACGATTTGCTACATTTTTGTTCATTGCATAATAATGGTTAACGTAGACTGCTGATCATTAAATTGCTGGTTTGAGTGACTGTTGATTTCAGTGAGCAGCTCAAATATTAAATAAATCTAGATAACTTCCAATGGCTGAAGTTTATTATTTGTTATTCGATCTGGACGGTATTGTGTTAACTGCACAATCAAAAGAATCAAGAGAAGCTGCGATAACTAGTAAAAAAACTACCATGCAATGCATATCACCATTTACTTTATTGTATACATCAAAAAAACGTGTCATGAAACCTCGTTGTGTGCCCGAAATTTATATTTCTGGGAGATTTTGTAAGTAGTTTTCAACTTTAAGAATAAATAGTTATTTTCAGAAATCACCATTTAATATTTAACGCAGTCATGGAAATAATAAAAGTTGCTCTTGGCTAACACAGAGTTTCTCAAGTTCTCACGCATTAAGTGTGGTCTGCAATTTTATGTCAGTGTTATGAATAATCAGGACAAACGTCTGTCGAAAGACGAAGAAATTGGGTTGAGCGAGCCCAGCTGGTCGCTAACGGGAGTAATGGGGAAGCAAATTACATGCATCTTACAACAGCTGTGAAAAATTTAGCGAAATACATTCTTTAATGTAATTCTCTCAAATGTTCCAACAATATTTAATATTTTAGCGAATAATTAACGTCAGAGGGTTCATAGTAAGGACGTCAAAATTTTGAGGAAAACTTGACTTTCTTAAATTCGGTTGAGAATTCCATGTTTGAATGCGGTCGGTACAGATAGATGTGGTTTCGATTCCTGATAGGAACACAAACCAATCCCTTCTTTCTTCCCCACTACCTTTTCTCTTTATCCTGAAACCTTTTGAATTCGGTTTCAATTTGCTGATTCGAACCGCGTTTGTTCGGTTCGAGGGCCGTTAACTTTACATGCGAACGGGCGAAGGATTCGGGAGATCTAATCCCTTCTGCTTGTGTTCGAGGCGTTTATTAAGGTTGAGTAGTAAAATTCCCAGTGGACATAAAACCCTGCCAAATAACGAGTCGCTTCACAAAATCCCCTATTCCAATCCACTTTGTTCGCCGAGCATCGAAACCGTGAAAAAGAAGAAAAGGGAAAAGGCAGTCGCTCATATGCACCAGTCGTTTTCAGTCACTTTCCCCATCCAAATTGGGTTTTCAGGACCGATTAATTCTTGAAGATTAATTTTTGATAGCAATGGTAATTAATCACTTAATCAGAAATAAATTCTGTTCCATTCTAGCTCATTAAAAGTTTTTACCAATTGATTTGATTGAATTAACTTACAGAAAAACATGAAATATTCAGTTATTATTATTTTAACGGTCATACGAGAACAAACTATTTAGGTGATTTCTCAAAACAGTTTCATTTCTGAACCAAACTTTATGAATACTTAACAATTTTTATGACTTTAACAATAAAATAGCATTAAATCGGTCGAATTTTTAATGAGTATAGAGTATTTAATGAGTATAGAGTATTTTTTCGGAATGAGTATTTTTTGCTAAATCCTTATGCTTCCCTCATTCAGAAATACTGTAGTAAAGTGTGACGAAAATATAAATTTACAGGAAGTAAATGACAAGTCGAAGTATCGTAAATTTTAAGTGCAATTCACGGCATAGAACTGGCTTTAGGATTTGTTTTGGTAATCTCTTTATATCTAAAAATTCATTGCAATCAAAACGCAACATTTGCATAAAATGCTAATAACGAAATTGGGAAGAAACAACTAGTTGATATAATAAAGGCAAGCTCTCCTTTTTCAAATTTGCGTCTCTATTTGTTTTGAGTTTTGGGTAAAGACCGAAAGAGTGTGATCGCGGGTGCAAGCGGCTGAAATGAGATTCTTGAGATTTGTGGCAGGTGTTACCGTTAGAGTAACCAGTAACCAGGTAAAAACACAATAAGGGAGTCTTTGGATGTTGAGCCGCTAATTCTCCACATTGAGAGAAATCAGTTGCGTTGGTATGACCACGTGACACGGATGCTCAAACTAATCTTCCTAGGATTTTTTTTTCCAAGCCGGTAGGTAAGAGACAATGTGGTCGGTCTAGAACCCGATGGAAAGATTGCAACTCTTCTTCAGCGTGGCTGCGACATTATCCGTCATACACCTGGTATTTTCCAACGGGTTCGTCAATTCATGGGGCGACCTGCACAGGCTTCTTTGTAACCTAACAGAGGCCAATTTTCCTTGTCATACTCTTGTTTGCAACTCTGATACGCTTTACGTTAATTTCGTCTACTGCAGGACACCTTCAAACCTTTATTAACTCTAGTCAAAAGCGTTTTCGACCCCATGTTCATATATTTTCTGCTTGCTTTGGTCCCTGAAACAAATCCTGAAAGTATGTACAGACTATTCAGAACCACCCTGTATAACGTTTTAGCATTGCTTTATTGACATCATATTTTATATGTTATATCGTTTGATTAGGAAACGCTACGAAACGTCCATTATCGAGATATTTCGATTTACATGCATAGCCTTTAAAATGCATTTAGATAGAGGCAAAGCAAAATCGGAATTTTCAGACACGTGGTCAATTAGGATATACATAACCTCTGTAAGAAACATTTGTCTAATCCGCATCTCTTTTTTGCTATAGTTGATCCACAATTTTATTACTTATTAAGTATTAGACTCATTTATTTTATCTCTATAATTCCCTTGGGGTAGTTTATGTTAGAAAAATCGGATTTCTTTATTTTTTCTCTTCTTTTGATGAACTTCATCTATTAAGCTATGGCCATTGATTTAATTTACCTTAGTTTTATATTTATTTATTTATTTATTTATTTTATTTTAAGAAAATAATACAAAACAACCACCCAAGGCCAGTATGGCCGAGGCCGACGAGGTAGGTCCCTGGGTGGGTGGTTAAAACAATAAATGACGGCAAAATTTAGGGATGTAACAAAAACAAAACAAAAACAAAAAGAAGAAAGAGAAGAAAAAGAAGAAAAAAAGAAAAAAGAGAAAGAAAGAAAAGAAAAGAAGAAAGCGGAGAGGAAGGAAAGAAGAGAATAAGGATGAAAAGAAAGTCAAATAACCTATCTTAAAAAATTCAATAATCTAGACTTAAAAATGGCTGTGGACGAGGAAGAACGAATATCAGGAGTTAAGTTAGACCAAAGTTTAAGACCGGAAGTGGTAACACTCCAAAGGTGATATAAACGAGTTATCCGAGGTAAGACAATAGAATTATGGTGACGGGTTTTGTGAAGTGGGGAAGGAGCAGGAGTAAACAAAGAATGGGGAATCGAAGTGCGTAAATGGTTATTAAGAGCTTTAAAAATAAAAATAGCTAAGTTAAGAGTATAAAGTTGATAAATAGGAGTTATTCCGACGGAATTAAAGAATTGAGAAACAGAATGAGGTTTACGGAGTTTTAACAGTATCCGTAGGAACCACTTTTGAAGACGGTAAAGACGTAAAAGATTAAATTTAGAAGAAGAGCCCCAAAATTGAATCCCGTATAAGAGCATGGATTGAATTAATACATGATAAAGCAATAATAAGATAGAAGGGGGAAGATACTGGAGCCGAGAAAAAAGACCAAGACGATAATTAAGTGTAGATGCTAAAAAGTTAATATGGGAGTCCCAAGATAGATTATGTGAAAGGTAAATACCCAGATATTTAAACGATTTTGATGGGGTAATAATTCGGGAGTTATAATTAAGCGTGAAATCAGGAATGTCAAATTTTTTGTTTCGTTGAGAAAAAATGATATAGGTAGTTTTATCAAGATTCAGCTGCAAGTGGTATATGTTGACAATTAGATTGTTGCATTTTCTACGTTGTATTATTTCAATGTATTGTTTTATTTAAGTAATACTCAAAATCGTGAAAATTAAGGATATACGATAGAACGAGTCAATTTATCTAACAATATATGCCAAACAACCTCTGGAGCATGGCAAAAAAGAGGGCGTAACTTAGATAGGCCTAACTTATTTTTTGAAATAAGATCACGCATTTCAATAAAATTACTAAGGCGAAAATTAAAATTTGGATTCTATAACCATTAAAAATACTATGTATGCTCTTCAATAAATAATTTTAGAAAGACTTACAGTATCAGATTATCTAATTATAATATACAGGGTGTTTCTAAATTTTATTATATTGGTGAATAAAAAAAATCACGTTAAAATCTGTAATAGTTTTTGAGTAATAAATATGTATACGGGAGATAATTTAGAAACACCCTGTATAGCATCATAGGTGAAACAGAGCAATAGGATTTTGGAACAAATATATGAGTTTTATAAATACCCCACTCTGTGAAATAACGTTAATTAAAACAATTATACAGGGTGATTCAGAAAGGTAGGTCAAGAATGAAATACCATGTACAGTTTGTAGCGGGGAACAATATTT
Organism: Rhysida immarginata; assembly: GCA_023313115.1. NCBI lineage: Eukaryota > Metazoa > Arthropoda > Chilopoda > Scolopendromorpha > Scolopendridae > Rhysida > Rhysida immarginata. The sequence continues at coordinate 1,146,823 of JAHWFO010024642.1, read as the reverse complement.
TTCCTTTAAACATGGGTCCGGAAATTCATCCTTATAGAGATAATGCAACTTGTACGAGGTAGGAATGGATGTGCGTTACCCGGACGGCAATGGTAGGGTCCATGTAAATTAGGATCTAAACATCCGAATAAGCATAACTTCAGGCTCCTTCAATATATTGCTCCCTGGAGGTTAATAAATTCGTTAAAATATCCGAAGAAGTAATAAAAAGCAAGGGAACATAACTTCACCGAATGTTGTTGAGATGTTGCATTGTGCAGTTCTAATAAGTTTCTAATGAGTTTTTCTGTTTTTGTCTACATTAGCTAGCCATACATTTCACTTTACCCACTCGATAAAGAGCAGGGAATGAGATTTTTTCACCGGGTTTTTTGCTAAACCCACATTTTACATGATGCTCTACAACTTTCTAAATAACTCATGGGGCCTAACTCCTACCCCTACAAAATTTACCCCTTCACCCCCAGGGACGCGAAATGTTCTTATTCGGAATTAGTGGACATCAAAACCAAATAATCAATATTCATTTCCCCCCAATCTGTTCCCCGAGTCGTTATTTGGACCTAAAGACGGGACATCAATTATGAAACACCCTGTATATGAACTTTGTCCAAAGAATTTATAAACCCTGTATATGATGATTCTTCTATCTTGAATTACGTTTTCGATGCTTTTATCTTCACCTTCAATAACGAATTCTACACCATACCAGACGCTATAGAAATGAGCCACTAAAGACATCCGATAGCCTGTATGAAACGCCTATTTCAAGATTGTTTTGAATGACATACACAGATTTTTTCCTCGTTTAGAAAAACACTTTAATTTTTTTATTCTTCTTGTTCTAAAATGGGGTTTTCAATTTATTTTTTTATGGAACGAATGAATGCAATTCAGGTACAGAATATAGAAATTATCCCTATGTGTCGATAGCATTTGAATAATCAAACACGTAGTGTTGATAAATGGCGCAGGATTATAAGAAGTAGACTTCAGCGTTAATGTGAATCCAATAATGTCCAAATCTGAACAGCGTGCAAATACAAAGTCTAACGAGCCGGCTATAGAAACCCTACAGAAGACGAAACAAGTATATGAAGAAGAAACTGTTGTATTTATTAGGTACAGTCAACCAAAGGAAATAATCCACGCGAGTTTAATACTTAATATTACATTTCATGCTAATGTGTTGTTTAAATAGCTTTTTTAATAATAATTATTTAAATTTAATAATCTTAATAATGTTAACTCTAAATGTAACATTAAATTATTAAAAATAAATTAATATTGAAACGGTAAAACTTAGAGTAAAATTCAAGTGTGGACTATTTCCCTTTGATGACTGTACTAACGTTTTCGCGGAAGGCAGGGAAAGTTTAGAAAGTAATGCGAATACCAGTCGCCGAGAACAGCAAGGACCATGGTCAACCACATTAAATAGTTGATCATGCAAGGACATAGGTTCAAGCTGTAGGTCACCTGATCTTACTGTCTTTGTTTCTTTTCTATGGAGGTATATAAAGGACGCTATTATGTTCCATCTACGCCGCAAAATCTCCCGAATGTTTATTGGCAAATTGTTGCTGTCAATAAGCCATCGTTGTGGACATGCTGTCCCTTATCCGGCAAGAATTACATTACTGTCTGGAAAACTGCTGTATCACGCGTTTTACGATATCTGTGAATCATTAAATGTTTACCTATGTTTATGAATCATTGTGTTTTAGATAAATTTGTGTTTACCTATTCATTGATATCTTTCACATAGTTCTGTATACTAAATAATTGTTTTTAACAAAATACGCAAAGTAATTTCCTTTTTTTAGATTACTCTATAATTTAGAAATGATAGACTACGAAGATGTGGAATATCCAAATAAGGGAACACAGTTTGTGATAATTATTGTTTATAGTTATTTTGTGATAACTGTCTAACAACAGAAATCGGAAGCTTAACTGGACACGCTCATTCTAACTTTCGCTGGACAGATTATAGATTTCCTGTTTTGAAAGAGTTTGTTGGATGTGTAATAAAAAGCTAATTGACGTAATCGACTACAAAGGTATTCTTGGTATAATGAATATCTTCGACGAGGTGCTGGTATATTTGTTTTTTCTTTTAAGATGACCTAGCAGAAAAACATCCAAATGCGTGATGTCCGGAGAACGCGGAGACCATTCCATCAATGGAAGTACCGGTATATGTGTATAGATGTGGAGTTGATTATTGATGCGTTATTTAAATGACAAATTTGAGTCAAAAATAACTTGATTTTAGAATTTCATATTTGATTTTGTTTCTATGGGGGGATTTCTGGTATTTCCGTTTTGTTGGCATCAAGTGTCATCTCATGTTTTTTTTTTTATACCAAAATCCTAAAATAAAAAAAAGACCTCATTAATGTGACTGTGTACTTGAATAAGATTTCCAGCAGAATATTATTTATTTATTTATTTATTTCATTGGAATACGCGTTTTACATGACATTAGAACATAAAAATTACAAATTAAAAAAAGCAAATACAAATTTCATAAGCACATTGGCATGAACAATGTAACCGGGGAAGAGGTAGAATGTAACCTCTTCCCTGATATAACTTTGAAAGCTAAAATTTATGTTTAGCTTAACTGTGGCAAATAATAGCTCCTGTTTCCCGGTCTGGCACACAAAGACACGGAATGCTGTGATGAACATTACAGTATAATCAATAATTTGGACTGTGGATACTGTTCACATAGGACAGATGGTCTCACCGTCTTATGCACATCGAACTTCAAAGTAAACACCCCCGGAAATATTCTTGAGAGACTTGTTTCGGAAACCGAATGCCCTATGTCGCAGCTATCTAATCATCTGCTAATCAATCCTCCATTCCAGGACTGAGTATTTATCAGCATCGTTGACGACGTTACCGACGTAACGGTCTACACGTTATCTGCGATCAGTATGCGAGGATTCATCCGCTGTGTAACATAAGAGATGTTTCGGTTCTCTAAGAGAATTGCATAGCTGGGTACCATGGTAGCAGCGATATCATCAACACTATTGCGAACAGCTGTTAGAAGGCCAATTCCAAAAAACCGGGTACCATGTCCAATCCAGCGATGAGGCAGATATTCAGTCTGATAACGCCGGACTACATTATAGTGGCTATCACGGAGTGGTACGTCATTTTGTTGCAAGTCTTCATCTTTCCAGAACAAACAACGTACTCGAGAACTCTAACACCTATATTTCAGGGCTAATGGCCATATAAAGGGAATGTTTGCTGTAGATCAGTGGTTCTCTACCTTTTTTGACTCAAGGAGCTCTTTTTGGAATCAGTCTCTATTGCGAGATTTGAAACTGCTCCAGTAGGTCACAATAGTCCACAGCCACTGTTTTGCAATATGAGTGCCTGGGACCGAGTATAACAACGCACGTGAAAGTGCATCAAGCGTATATTTTAAGCGTTTTCCTATTCATTTATAACTTACACTCTATTCTGTAATAAATAGATTTTTTGTAGTAAACACGTAAAGTAGTTTAATTCATTTAGAATGATCATGTCTAATTGAAATGCTTACAAAGCGCTGAGAATATGTCAGAGGAAGACCTTATGTAATATGTATATAGTAAGGTTTAGGCAACTTCATCACGATTATGGTAAGGCAGCTAGATTTGAAAAATTTCTTGTGCTCTACCGAACTCTAATCATCCAGTCACTTTTATCCAAGACTGGTATGCGAAAGGAATTAACCTTAGAACGCATGCCGATATTTATTTGAATTTTAAACATCATCATTTTCACCATTTTAGAGCATCCTTTTTTACTTAATTAGATAAGCTTTAATAAGTTTTTTTATTTGCAATGAGACTTTTTTTTCTTTGAATGATACTGATTTTTGTAATTTCTTCTTTTTTTTTTTATCTTTCCAGAGCTCTGCAGAAACTCACGGCAGAGATCGTGGGTGGAAGACAGACATTCGACGGTGGAGGGGAGCGAATCGAAGGGGTGTTGAACGCTCACTTCGATATCCTCAACTTGCGCGAGGAAAATGAAGGTGTTCGTCGTTGGCGTGTCGTCGGCAACGTGACGGGGGGCCGCGTTCACTTCGACGCCGTCATCTGGCCGGGAAGTCTAATTACAGGCCCCCATCCGACGGCCAACAGTCTCCTGCGCGTCGCCACTGCCTTTTCGCCCCCATTCGTCATGGAGACGTCCATCCTGGACAACCGTACGTGTCTGAAAGGTGTGCCGTGCCTGCACGTGTGGACAAATCGGAGCGTCGAGTTGGCAGCGGCCATTGCTGACTATCTGGCCGGCAGAGGACTCGGTAGCTCCTATAACCTCACCTGTTGCTTCGGTTTCTCCATCGACCTGCTCATCAACATGGCCAAGGAACTCCGTTTCGACTACGTGCTCTACCTTGTGAGCGACGGACACTTCGGGGGCCGACGGGGCTGGACGTGGAACGGTCTTGTGGCCGACCTCATCAGCGGGGCCGCCCACCTCTCCTTCGCCCCTCTCAGTGTGACTTCTCTCCGCGCCGAGTACGTTGATTTCTCCGTCCCCTATTATTACTCGGGGGTGTCGTTCCTGGCATCGACAAGGCTACGGGACGTCCCTCTTCTGGCGTTCCTGGTGCCGTTCAGTCCCTATCTGTGGATCGCCATTTTGGCCAGTTTGAATGCGACGGCAATCGCCGCCGCCATCTACGAGTGGCTCAGTCCATTCGGTTTGAATCCGTGGGGGCGACAACGCACCAAGAACTTCAGCATGGCCTCGGCCCTGTGGGTCATGTGGTCCTTGCTCTTTTCCCACCTGGTGGCATTCAAAGCGCCCAAATCGTGGCCCAACAAAGTGCTCATCAACCTGTGGGGATGTTTCAGCGTTATCTTCCTGGCAAGCTATACCGCCAACATCGCTCGGCTCTTCGCGGGCTTTCTCTTCCAACAAACCGTCAACAACTTCCACGACAACCGCGTAAGTACCTTTCACAGAAGTCTTTTTTTAAAATTTATAATTTCTTTCACTTCATTTCCCTCAAGACAAAAAAAAATCACATGGTGAGGATCGCCAAATATCACTCGAGCTACATTGTGGTAAAGTAAAAAATAAATAAGCTTAGTAACTTCAGCTCGAAATATTTTGACCTTCCTTCTGTGAACGCGGGAAGTCATTAAAAGTTTATAGATACCAAAAATTTCTTTATATTTGATAATTTTAAAAGTATAATTAATACATGTATCATAACTTAATGATTGTTGATGTTTTTAAAACGTTCCTTAAAAACGCTATTTATTTTTAAAGTCACTAAATGCGAATTGTTCTGATTTGCTTCAGGAAATTAGTTATAATAGCTAAATTACTAATATATTCACTAAATTAGTTAAAATAAGTTAAAATTACTTATAAAGTTAAACAAGAAACAAGGTGGTAGTTATAATAGCTAAATTAAGGTTTCCAAATAAATTTTAATGAGTAGGGAATATCCGAAATTAATTTTAAAGCCTATTAAGAGATTCATGTTTTATTTCTGGCTGATTATTTAACAGGTGGTGGGCCTTTTTTGTCTATCCCAATCCAATTTTTTTTCACTAAAATCGACTTAAACGCTCATGATTCGCCAAGATATCTTGAAATTCAGCGAAAAAATATGTGAGTATATGATCTAACTCCACCGAAAAGGCACGCAGCAGAAGCAAAATGAACTCAATGCCTACGTAAGAGCATCCTTAAACTGTGTCTTCACGTATTTTTTATGACAATTCGTTAACCGGCTTAAAATAAATTAGTTTTTTCCCTGTAGATGAACAAATGGCCAATCATATTGCCGAACAAAAGCCAATCATTTCGACATATACGGACTCCGTAATTACTTTGAAATAATAACGTTTGTATATATCAGGTCCAGGGGAAAGTTTTTTTCGTTTCTTCACCCTTACTTTTGTAGGATGATTTGAATAATGCAAATTTTTTATATATTAAAGACAAATGACTGGTCATTCTTTTGCACTTACTTGTCTAAGTGAAAATATTCAATTTTATTTTGAAAAAATGTCTGAAATGGCACCTACATCACCAATAATTCGAGCCTTCCTGTTGTATGAATTTAAGCTTGGCCATAAAGCAGCGGAGGCTGCTCGTAACATTTGTACAGCATTCGGTGATGATTCTGTGTCGTGTATTTTTTTTCCAGAACACAAACAGAGTGGAACCAAAAGGGAGGTTTAAGTAAACAATGGTTTAATTGGAAACTATACAGTTTAAAGAAATTAAGAAACCATTTGTACTAGCTTTTACAATATATCAGTCCAATTCAGTATACAATGCAGAGTCCAGCTGATGGGGAATAAAGTTCGCCGGTGGGCTAGCTCCGAGACACGATGGGATCGTCTGGATTGTAACGAACGATGTAGCTGGCTGATTGATGTCAGGTAATGGGACACAAGATTCGACTCGCTCAGGTGAGTTAATTAATGACACCGCAACATCTGATGACGGCGACCTTTGTAGGTTTGTCAACCGTGGGAGGCACACTGTACGAAATAGAACAAGGATATTAAAGAGAGAACTAGAATTCTTGGTAAATAACTAAAGTCTTTTAAGAACAACTAGCTTAACAAAGTACGGTACCCTTCGAAGCGGCGTCACTGTCCAAACGCGGACGTTCTGCAGGGCGCCCCGCGAGAATGCCGGCTATGCTATCAAACGGAATCACCATTTCTCGGGCTTCGATCCTCCACGGGAATTTAAGATTTGAAGAGCAACACTCAGGTGGGTATTGCGGGCCGCTAACGGCTCCGGGTTCAGGCAAATTACGCAGCTCAGTTGACGGAATCGAGCGTATTTATCTGAGCGCCAATTGTAATATTTGCAAAAACGAAAAAACTTTCCCCTGGACCTGATAAATTAATTGATGGGATCTGAAGAACCATTTCGGGCATATTGAGCTTTTTATTTTTTAAAAAAATTAAAATTTTTTTCATATCTAACATTTTAAATTATTAAATTTGTCATGTCAGCGCCAATCTAGCGTCAACAATATTTAAATGTCAAACAAAAACAAAAAAAAAAACCGTTTACCTATTCTGTAGTCTGTCCAACGAAGGATCAACTGGGCGTGTCCAATTAAATTTATAATTTCTCCGTTAATTTTATTTTTGCAACAATATTTAACATTTCAAACCGGGAATTTAACTGGACATGCCCCAATCGTCTTTCCTTGAATGGTTTTATTGTTTGTTTGTTTTTTCAAGAAGTTTTGACCATCCACCAGCTAATCAGAAGTGCGTACAAGAAAAAATAAATCTATATCGAAATGGGAGGTCCGTGCGACTATACCATTCCACTACTCCAGTTTATTATTAAAAGCAATAACATCGTCTCTTAGAATAAAAAAATTCTGATATAAAGGCTACTTTCAATCTTTAAAGATCACAAGACCACAAAAGAAGCATTTAGATTAACAAAAACAAACGAATAAAACAAATATTTATCATCTGGAAAACATAAAATACAAAGCCATATCACAGATTTAAAAATCTTTATCTCTTACAAGAATTAAAAACTACATAAAACGTTACATGAACATCTGAAAAAGTAGCAACAATATTTACAATCAAAGTTAAAATACATATCTACTCAACCTTATGAGAACTAAAGAGAAATTACAATAGTCAAAACTATCTATTTTTCTTGTTACACAATAGCTGCCTCACCTTCAGATATGTCAATCTTAAACTCTGAAAGATCAGGATATCATCTCCGAGCATTTTGAGGGAGCTTTCATGACGCTTTCTTCGGATATTAGAATTTATTTCATTTAACTATATTCTTCCATTTTAAACGGTGGCTGGTTCTAGGGTGTTTGAGATCTGCTGTTCTTCATTTTCCACATCCTTATTGACTATTTGCAGGGGCTTTATCTTTCTTTGAATGACCGCCCTTTAGGAATAACGGTTTCTTTTGATGGCTACTCTATGCTGACATTAACTTATCTGTCATGGTTTATTCTGCCCCAAAATCCCGGCATAGGAGAGGGCAAGATCTTTACCTTTCGCGTGAGATTTCTCTTTTGATTCTGGGTAAGAATACTCGAGATGTTTGAATCTCTTTCTAATCCCTTTAGTTAGGACAATCCTGCAATATAGGAGGATAATCACTTAGTTTCTCATGCTCTGTATTCCCACCCACCAAAGAGCTCAACAAGCGGATACACATACACATTAGGAATGCGGAGTATATAAGGTAGATATGGCCTACCCTACAGCCGAACCTTCAAGGAGGCCCAAATATTAAACCATTTTGCCAAGTTTTAGGTTCCCTTCTTTCAGAGAAGTAAGGGGCCAAAGGGGTGTGTTGTTCCGAAAAACCGTTCCCTCAACCACCAGGATCCTTCTTTCCACCAAAGTCGGATCGCCGCGCACGATAGACACGCGGGTAGATATAACGGTCACATTACTGGTTCCCCTGGGAGATCCACATCCGACCGAACACTTTTAGTCTGACCCCTCAGCTAAGGTCTGCCTGGCATGGGTGTTCCTACCCGTATAGATCTTAGCATCATTGAGGCACTCAAGCCCTCCACCAAGGAGAATAATTTGTCGACTCAAGCTCAGAAGATTAAAAGAGCATCCTGCTTATAGGAAATGTGGAAAAGCCGAAAAGTCATCAGTTTCTAGACTTTCTTTGGAGACAGGAAACGATTTTAAAATTCAAGACGTAAAATTAATGTACCCTATTAGGAAAGACTGTCTTTTGGATTTATTCGAAAACAATGCTATCAAATAAAAATAAGAAAGAAACAAGAGTGTTTATTAAAACTCGATAATGGACCAATTAATGACTCAGTTTTACTACGGTCATTATTATTTCAATAGAAAGTGAATTTTTCTTAAAAGATTCCTACCCCTTATTGGTTATAATCAAAAGAGCTTTCCTATAAAGAAACCACCTCTTCGCAATTCAATACAAGCTGAATGAAGTAAATTTAGCTTGCCTATCGAAATACCTAACCAGGACTTCATCAAAACCTTTGTCGTGGAAAAAGCGGTAATTTATATACAGGGTGTAACACAAAGGTACAGCCAAACTTTCAGGAAACATTACTTGTAGAGGAAGAAAATATGTTATATGAATCCGGAGACGCTTTATTTCCATGTTAGAACTTATTTCGACAAGATGAGTCGCATGTAAACATTACCTTCATTCAATTGGAACAAACAACACTGGCGGTGAACCTAAGAATTTGAACTACATTCTAATCAGACATAACCAAGAAGACATTTTGAAAATTTCTTGTAAGAAAGAGCTTTATGTGGTATGCTGGTAGGTTCTGTTCTCCGTATGAATGGATTACTACATATATCTAATCGAGTTTTTAAATATGCTAAAAAATTTGAAAGTAAAACTACGCCGAAACCTAATTTTATTAGGCCTATATCTAATCCTGTCAATAATCTATGTCTTATAGTCTATTAAGATCTTTGAAGTTGACCAATAGGATGTGTAAGAATTTTATCCGTCATGGTTAACAACGATAAACGAATTTCCTAACGGTAACGCTTGTAACATTGACAGGAGTAGACTGTTTTATATCGCCTGTTACTCTTTATTTCTTTTTAAAAAGGACGAGATGGAAATACGGAATTAAGTGTTTCGTCGGATGAGTGACGCCTGGCCAACGACGGTTGAGATGAGATTGTAACGTCGGGAGCGTCGCTTTGGGGTTGGCAATTTACATGGACGCGAGGCCACTTTGGGGTTGGCAGGGGTTATCACGAGGGGGCCAACCGACTTCCTCGACGAGAACAAAGTGCATTTCAAGACGTGATAAGCAGAATGAAGGAGTAAATAGGAATGGGGGGAAAGGAAACTTGATAAACCGAGACGGAAGTTTTAATCACGTGCGACTAATTTCGTGCGTCGTCTTTTAATCTTTGGCGAATTAAAAATAATTTAACAATGATGCTTAAAAATTTTACATAATTTCAGTACACTTAAAATCATTATGAATTTGTATAATTAAAGATTCTTCTGTGTATGTAATATTTCTATTCTTATATAGTGATATTCTCATACTAACTTCTAACGTGAAACAAAAAATCAATTACTTCTGCTTAACATTCAGCTTTTTCTTCTACAATATAGGATTATAGATTTTTGTCCTCTTCGCCAAGAGACGTTGTCAATATTTGTAAACAAGTTAGTGTCAAATATTCCAGGTGCGCATTTCAATGGGCTAGACGAGTAAACAATTTCTGTATACATGAATCGCAAAACGCTTGGTTTAGAAGATGATTTTAAACTTAATTAAACAACATGACACAGGTCCCAAACAGTAAAACAAATACAACCAGCAAATAGAATTATGTTGCTGAAATAGCAAATAACAACTTAGAAACTGTTTTAACTGCGACGCGTTCTGAGCCTGCGTTCCATACTTTATCCTATACAATTCAAAATATGTGGGGTGTCGCATTACCCAATGAACTGTAGATATTAACAATAAGTAAGGAAAATAAACAAACTTCTTGTTCACATTAGAAAGTTTAATAAAGCGAATGCGCATTTTGGCCACATTTGGCCTTCATTCAGCGAAATACAGTAAACAAGAACGTAAGGGGCACCATAAATACAACAAGAATATTTTTACCGCCAAAGCGGATAAAAGGAGCACATTTTCGTGTTATAACATCATACCTGGATATCAAGAATAAACCTACGATTTAAAACACTTTAGAGAAAATATATAAATATAAAAAACTAAATTGTAAATTATTATTTAAGTAAACTAACCTAAAGAGAGAATTTAAACGAATAAGCTTGAAGTGAAAGATTAAATGGACTTATTCTTTATATATTTGAATAATATGTTAAACAAAGTGATCCTCAATTGCTGAAGCGTTTTGTATAAGCATCTGTTATTTTTTCATATTCAATTACTAAAGTGTTTCTACGTTATCATCTACTATTAAAGCAAGTGATTAGCTACTAGCAATTAGCAATGTGTCTCACTGTAATTAGTTTTGGATATCTAACAGCAATATGCTCTTGATACCAATAAGCTATGGATAACAATAGGTCTAACAACTCGTAAGGCGTTGGTTATTATATTACACGCCATTTCTTACCATCCAAAGGTAACTTATAGTACCATTAAAACATGTACCACTAAACAATTCCGACTACCGTTCATTACTCGTTATATTCACTCATGACACATAGTTGCGAGTTGTTTGATATTGATATATTACATGCCATGTCTTAGCATTGAAAGTTCCAACGGTACCATATGGTACCAATAAAACACTTAGTACTAAACAATTCCTAATATCATTATTTACGCGTTATACTCATTCATGAGATATCCTTACATGTACACGTGTCACTAGACCAGTATCTGCTATCATTAATTACTCTTATATATACGTCGTGACGATTAGTTTGATATATTACATGCCATATCTGGTTACAAGTAGTTTGATATATTACATGCCATATCTATTTATTGGAAATTTTTAAGGGGGGTATCATAATGGTACCATTAGAGCACGTACTATCCCCTATTCTGGCAATCTCACGTTCGAACTTGTTCGTGTTCTGTCCCATATTAATGGATTGGTGAAAACAGGGTGTGTAAAAGTTAATTCGTTTTCAAGTTATAGTAATAAATAATAAGCTCCCTACGAATAAAAAATTCTTTTGGTTTAGAGACCGATCTCCCCTTTCAATAATCGTCAATCACGTGCACCCTGCACGCACACCACCTCATTAACATTTAGAGCAGGCGGAGAGCCGAAACGATGTGCTCAGCACGCGTTTTCCCCAATACAAGGATACTTATAATTCGTCTCTTCCAGCAATTCACTACACACACACACACACTCTCTCTCTCTCTCTCTATTGCAACGCAATGCATTGTTGGAATTGCGTCTACAGACGGGCGGACGGACGCACAGCTAGACAAACCGATCACATAAGCACTTTTCTATGAAAATGTGCTAAAACAAATCAAAAGTGAAAGCACAATGAACTGTGACGTTCAGGTTAAGAAGAAGTCACGTTTGTTCGATTAAGTGGGAGTGGGTGCGTTCATAATTAGTTTATGTGTCGTTTTATTTTATTTACTGTTGTTTTATTAAGTCTGTGTCGTTGTATGAGTGTGATTGTTTAGCGTTTAATTAAGTTATCGTTATTGTTGGTTGAGGGGTTAAGGCCGTGAGCGATCGACAATGGTCTTCTGTTGGGACTGGGAATTGTTGGGATGCTTTCCCGGAATATAGCTCAGCTTCCAACGGGGGATTGTTGAGATCGTTTTCGGAGAAAACGATGATCGTGTCAACGCTTTTGTTGAAAAAAAAAAAATTTGTTTTTTTATGATTATGACGTTTTTTTTTGTCTTTGGTGTTCCTCTCGATATACTGGTTGATCAAGGAAGTTTTGGAAATATAAGTGATAAAGAATAGTCCAGAGCATAACGACTCGTAATGGAACCATTCTATTTCTGAAAACGGAACGTTCACATAAGCAGCCTCAAGAAGTCACTCCGATATTGTAAAGAAATTTAATGAGGGTTCGGAAAAAAGAATATACGACGGCATTTTCGTAGCAGCTGGACGACATTGCATAAGTATTCCCTTTCAAATGCTCTAATTGACATTATTTTCTTTGACATAGTTAATCATTGTTCAATGTGCCTTTTCATTTTGATCCACGGCATATGGCTATATCGGAGCGAAACAGACTGAGGAACGAGAACGCCCGTGGAACCACGAATGATGAGCCGTGCGAGCCAGCCAAGGACAGTGGTCACGCTGAACGGAGTAGTATCCATGGAGCAGATTATTAGAAGGAAGGATAACTAGGGTGGCTACATGCGAAGATTTTGGTGAGTTCGTCCCAATGTAGTTGCTAAACTTTAGTGTTCAATTTAAACTCAACTGTGAGGAGCGTAACAGATATACCAATGCAGTAGGAGCCCCGACTTTGAGAAGAGGATTAACAGTTGTCACACCTGTGCAGATCTTTAAGCAGACTGAACTGAATGTGTTCGAGATAATAGATTTCCGAGCACACGGCAAGCCGATAAAAGACTATTCTCCAAAAATAATAGAAATTTTTTTAAGCACTTTGTACTAGTTATTGATAGACTTATGGTTGGGAAAAACAAGATATATTTAGTTTTAAGCTGACTAGCGAACCTGGCACATGCACTCACGATGCTAAATATGGATAGCCGAATGATCGATACTGCCAGTGGGTAACCATCTCCCATTCATGAGTGCCCAAGAGGGGTCACTGTCTCTCCCCCCTTTAGTTGCAATAATAAAGGAGTGACGTTGCGCTATCGAGTGCTAATTTTTCGGAATATTTGTTTCGGGTCATGAATGGGCAGAGCAATCCCAAATCGCTAGCAGTATAGATATCGTCACACCCAAACCTACAGTGGTCAATTGTCTCTGAATCTAGTGAGCCAAGGTGCCGGCTTTGCTGGGCTAAGTCGCTGGGGGTTAATTAAGAATATATTAACTTATTTTATTTAGCAGCATGCAAACTTCATGGGCCCATTAGTCGTAGTGAGTTTTAGTATTATAAGAGGAATGTGGGTTGTGGTTTATGTAAGATTATTAAACCAAATAAATTAAAGGTACCTAATCACAGTGGTAGTAGGTTTTATTTCCAATTATCGGTCCCGAACCCTTAGCGCTCACCCATTTCGAACGTAGGACAATAAGTCTGACGACTATATGATATACATAGTGGGGGTGGGGACGCTACAGAACAAACCAGATGAGGTTATTACGATACACGAGAACTTCATCACGGCCTCATTGATAAACTTCATAGATAGCAGTACATTCTTATTGTATACTTTGCCAAAATGTTGTCAGTGACATAAAGTTTGCCTCCCAAAATCTTTATACTCTATAACGAGTAAAGTTTGGATAATCACTTACCGCATTGCTTTTCATTGTGTAAAAGAAGTTATTGTCCAGAGCATAAAGAATACGTTCCATAAGGTTAACATTTCGTACCTCTTCTGTTATTCTATCCTAGTTTTCTCTGGCAGATAACCCGTCTCTCACAAACGTTAATAAAATCATAGAGTTCTTCATGTATTAAGTAACTTCTATTGTTGTACTTGGCTAGATGCGTATGTTTCACGTGCTCTTACTCGTATATTCTTTGGAGTAAGATTTATATTTAGTACATATCCACCATTACACATGGCGCCAAGATGTTTTCTTATTCCAAAATGCTCTAGAGTCTATATCATAAGTCTGTAATGATCGCAAGCCATGTAAGCCCCGCGTTATCATTCCAATTGGCCCGCGGCAAATATGAAGTTTCTTATAAATTACATGATATCAATTTCTATAAAATATATATAGGCCTATAATCACACATTGCCTAGATCAATGGCCCTCTGTGCTCTGCTCTCTTGATTAGGTTATACGGCGTACATATACATATTTGAGTTTGATACCCGTATCTAGACTGTCTCCCAATATTTATTATCGTCTCCAAACAACATAATGTTTCGGCTGTAACATAACGCCAAATGTTAGTAAGAATGTGCAATTCAGTGACACTATAACAAAGGTGTAGCAATTATACTACAGTGGCAATTAAATGGAAAAATCCTCCGTAACCGCTTCTCGACTCATATTTTTGTATGGGCTTTTCTTCTATCGCCATTAGAAAGATGCAATTAAAATTTGTATATCAATTTAATCATGTCATGTAACTTTATTTGCCAATTCAAAATGTTAAATTATTAGTAGCTCTTCCGTCACGCAAGACAGATTGAAACATTTTCATCAAGCTATTCGTAGATGCATCTTTTAGAAGAAATTGCTATTGGGATGGAAACCACACTAAAATGCGCTGGTGTACCATCTGCATAAACCACATTAGATTCTTAGTTGCCAGTAGTACATCCTATAGAATAACAGGTAAAGAGTGTTTTGGCAAATCTTCTATTTTTCGTATTCTCGATTAGTCCCATTCCCTGACGCAAAACTTTGGCTGTTTCTTCGAATGAAAATTGCATCTACTAGTTCGTAAAACATAACATTGAAGTGCCATAGAAGCGTACAGCCGGCAAACGACTACACGGGACAAACGGCTTTACTTCCCTTCCGAAGGAAGTGCGTGATCTCAGTCATCGAATTTAAATACCCTATCGATACACCTCAATCAGCCTCGGTGGTTCAGTGGTTTCGTGAACGCCTCTGATGCCCGAGGACGACGAGGATTTTTTCAGGGGGAAAATCCTGAGATCACGCACTTCCTTCGGAAGGGAAGTAAAGCCGTTGGTCCCGTGTAGTCGTTTGCCGGCTGTACGTTAAAGAACCCTTTCGAGGCTAAATTTGCGGCCCCTATAACGCCGTCCTGAAATGACCATGGCAGTTGAAAAGGACGTTAATATCAAAACAAAACAAACCAAACCAAACCAAACCGATACACCTCACCAGTAAGTCTTCCTGGTAGAAAACCGCTCCAATTAGCCAGTCTCCCAGAATCCAACCTAAACGTTCAATGAAAACTGATATTGAAACGGTCTTCATGTATTTCATCTGGATTTTGTTCAGCCCACACATGTTATTGTGAAAATATGTTATTGAATTTCTTGAGAAATTTGCTGCATCGGTAAAAAGAATCAGCTCCATTAGTTGAGGGATTTGACAATGTTTGCAGAACCACTGACAAAATGTAATACGTGGAGGAAAATCAGCCTGAACGCGTTGAATGTGCTATGGGCACAGCAACTGCTGTTTCAAAGTTTTCCACGCAGTCCCATTACTTAATTTTGCAATCGTTTCTAGTAGAAATACCTGGATATTCCTCTACCATGGTTCTACCGTTCCTACTATCATTAGCCTTCCTGGTTCTCCATTAAGTTTATTTGTGCATGTTCCACACTGTAAAACCGCCTAGCCAGTAAGGAATACTTGAAATGCAAGTCCCGGCGTTTGTATATGTGTAATCATTCCTGATAGAGAATTTCACTGATAAAATTTTATGTAACAAGGCAGAAAAGAAAGACGCAATCAAATTTCAAAGCAAGAAAATGACGAGTCACAGACGAATTCAACATTACTGATAGTGCTTTCAATATCTACACTAACGTGGTGTGATTGCAAAAAAACAGCCTTTTTGGTAATCAGAAAGTTGTTAAAAGATATCAGTACTGTTTTTGTCGAAAAACCTTTATCGCCTTGTATCTTCGAAACAAAGAGGCATTCCGAAAATCATCGAAGGAAAAAAGATTCTTAAAATAACTCAAAGAATCACCCCTTGTATTATCTAACTCCCCATTAGCTACGCTCGTGTTTTGAGGCCCCATAATGAAGTTAAGTCTAAGACCTTCATACAAAGTAACCACAACAGTTCTTGCCGTTTTTAATTCCGGAAAACAAAATGATGTACACAAAACGTAGCGTATGGCTAGTCCCTAAAATAATCTTCATTGGCATTTAGTACCTTCTGCCAACGTGTCTCCAGTTGATCAATCCCCTGGCTGTAAAACTTGCCAGTCTTGGATTCAAAGAAGTCCGTGAGTGCCTTTCGCAGATGTGTATCATTGATGTAGGATTTTCCACGAAGATGGTTGTCAGAGAATGATAGTTTCTCAGCCATGCCGCCCTATGGTTTCCCTGGCCACCCGCGCTATATGAGGCCCCTTTGCAATACACCAATGCTGGCTCCTTCTGCTGCAATGCCTGTTCCACACGTTCCAACTGCTGGGAGTGCAGGTCCCCAGTGATGGTTTGGCCAGTTGATAACAGCTCATAGTGAACCATTTGGCGTTCTAGTCCACGAGACACACAAGACTACAGGCTTCATCAGAAATGGCAAATTCTCCCGATCTGCATTTCTGGAACCAATGCCTTGCGGTGAGTTCATTCACAGCATCATCCCCAAACACAAGACACATTCGGCGACTTGATGCTGCTGCTGACAAGCCCACCTTGAAGTCATAAAGCAAACAACATCCATCTCCTTCGATACCTCCATTTGTCTTCACTTCTGCACGAGATGTAATTGATATGAATGCCCAACAGCCCTGTATTTATACAGGCTAACCTTCCTGTTCCTCTCTGACAGATTTTGGACCACACTGTACACTCATTTGCATATCTTCTATCACTTCTTATTATGGCAAAATAAAAACGGCAAGAACTTTTATGGTTACCTAGTAAGTATAAATGTGTCCGTAAGTGGGCGTATTCCCTTGATTCCGAAACCTTTGAGCTTCAAAATCTTAAACCCGTTTAAACGTTCCCATCTTTTTTGTGTGAAGATCTGAACGTAATAATCTTACATTGATTAACTTAGTTTGACCTTACTGACTTTGTCTTGTCTCATTCATAAGACAAAGGATACATTCGATAGAAATTTATTGATTTTTGCTGGAAGGTGTTCTACGACGAATCAACGAACAACTATTACCTTCATTCAGATAAAGAACTAGCTATATCATTTAGATTACTCGAGATTATTTAAGACAATTTTTCCCATCTGAAATCATAGTACCCTATGAAGAAATAAGGACATGTTCAAACCGACGGAAAATTTGATTTTCACTCGGGTTATAAGGTGAATTGATTTTGCAACTTAATGTAAAAGTTAAAGAAGGAGAGGAAGTCACAAATACGAGTTCTGTGACTCATGATTCCTTCTGAATTCCTCGTAATAATTTACAATATTTTACATAAACAACTAGTACATGCTATTTATAGATATTTCGGGATTAAAAAAAGTTCTGCGTAAAAAAAGAGTGCCGTTAAGCAAAATTTTTTTTTCGGGACTGATTTTAAGTTTCTCCGTGACAGTAAGTGTAGTAAGTTTTTTTTCCGTGTAGGGCTTATGTGATTTGTTCATTTAAAAATGCGTAGCCGTCTCCATTAATCGTGTTCTCCGAAGCGGCATTGAAAGGGTTGTCGAATGCAGCCAATCGTTTTCCAATCTTGCGATCAATACGAGGGTAATAAATGGAATCTCCTTTGGCATTGAAACGCTTACACATGAGTGAAAGTGTAGCCCTTGTTGCCAATTCCGTCCACGTTTAAGAGCCTTACATATCACGGAGGAAAGTTTATCTAATTCGACAGCAAAACAATCGATCAGTGGATTCACCTCCAAAAATCGAATCGCCTGCCAGAACTGGGAGGTTGACATATTGGAATGTCATCCCGCCTTGTTACTCGACGTTACGCATTGCAAGTGGACGTTCAAGATGGCATGGAGGCCACGGGTTGGAGGAAAGGAGATGGAAAAAAAAAAAAAAAAGAGATAATTCTCGCAAAGTATGACGGCATTGGATGTCAAAGCGTCATGGAAGGCTATCAATATCTTTACGCTAACACGAGGGTAGAACGAAAGGGGACAAGGGTCATGACCCGTGATGGCTCTTCTATAAATACTGATTTCAAGTTGAAAATATCAACATCAGGAAAAAAAATTCAGAGAATATCTAACTATTCCCTGTTAAATTTTAAGCAATTTTTTTTCTTCCACAAGCTGGAGTTGTCTTCAAAATATATATACACGAAATGTTTTTCGAGTTATTTTTTAAATCGATGTATTGTAGTTATGATATTAAAGGAGGGGAAATCGCTGAAATTAAATACGGCGGATTACTGAATGACTAATCCTGATTAATATCATTTCACTTTTCGATTAGGTGAGCTTTTCGTGGCCACGGTTAACCGCACCGCGCAAATCTCATATTAACCTTGATTTGGCACCCCCTGTTGAACTGTGTTGTCATTATTCGATCGATTTCATTACAATTGTTGTTGTAGTCACTTATTTACGATGCGCACCACGAGATTACAGGCATGAAATGAATGGAAAATAACGTAATTTAAATCCTAAGTAAGCAGCGGAATTGTAGTCGGTAATTTAAAGCAGACTCTTTTTTTTTTATTATGACATTTAGGAATAAAATATTCGTTTACTTAAGGTATTGTAGAAATGAGTATGTTTTCTCTCAAAGAAGTTGGTTTACCATTATAAAAATACAATTATCTTCTCTTTAAATTTAAGAGCCTCTTCCTATTATCAATTTTAACAAAAGTATCTCAGTATTTATTTACTATTTGGTAAGCATTCCAAAGAATATTTACAAATGATTGTGATACAGAAAATTATTGTTAATTAAGCTAATCTTGAAATAAAATCCTTAACAATTTAAAACGACTTCTTATGTCCTATTGCTTCGAAAAAAAAGAAAAGAATTGCTGTATCCAATCGGCGGGATCAAATTCTTGTTTCCATCTGGCGCATACATAAAAGCTTGAACCCAAAGCTTTTGGGTACACTTATTTCATATACTGTATCCATTTGGAAAATTCAGGTGCATACCTCGAGAGATATATAGTGAGAAGCGCATAGGGAGCATTCATTTAGAACAAGCATTTTCAATTAAATTAATTTTTACTCATTACTTATAGTCAGTGATATTTTAACAGTTTCTCTATTACGAGGGTAATAATAGAGAAACCGCTAATTGGTAAAAGTGAAAACGATAATGAATGACCAAAATATAGTAGCATTTCTGAACATGAAAAACTGCAATTATGAAACAGCACTGTATAGATGGAGTACAGTGTAAAGGAAATGACATTAGACTTCAGTGATAATAAGTACAGTGTCACGTAGAAATTGGCGTTACGCAGTGGAAATAGAAAACTAGTCAGACACAGTGGGTAGGATGAATAAAAAAAGGAGTCGGTTTAATTTCCCAAAAACAAAACTACAAAACTTCCATACGGCTTTTGACGGGGGACCTTATTCTTTTGACAGCTCATACAAAAACGCACAAACTTGTCCACATACGCTGCCATATTTGTCCAAAAGTATAAGTGCCTAATCTTGCTGAGAGTTTTAAAAGTCCCCATATGTCCCGCCGTTGGGTCTTGGTGGAATGAAATCATTATGGGCTCAATAATCTCTTTAATACGCGATATCACTAGAACTACCGTCTGGGCCATACGCTTATACAAGAGCCCCTCCTCCCCAAAATAGGGCTCGCCTGCTATCCCTACTTTCTTTTTGGTCCATTTGCATCTGTTGTGGTTCCTCTTTATTAGATCCAGGGTTTCTTTCTTTAACTCCCAACACGACTTCGTGAGGGCCTTAAACGTCCTTTTCCCCCTCTTCGTCCTTCCTTACCTTCTTTGTGGCACTTGCCTTTGGCCGACTCTTATTTTTATTACTGACCGCATGGCACGCAGTAATGAGTGTGCCGCCTGTTCTAGCAATACCTTCTTTGTTTCGGCCGGAAACGCATTGATACATAACCGTATTTTCTGCTCCTCGGTATAAGACTCTAACTGCTTTGCCAGGGTTCCGAAACATTTTGCTTATTGTACGCAGTCCGTGTTAAAATATTATAGACTATTCGTTCTATATCATCTTTCTCCTTGGCCGTAGTCGCTAAGAACGAGCCCTGCTTCTCAATAACACGTCTTAAATCCCTAAGCGAGAGACTTGCTGTGAAAAATGACTCCTGAACTAAACCGACAATCCTACCAACTACAATTGAATATAGTTTAATTTAGCTGTTCGTAAAAGATAGGGCCCAAACAAAACTACAGCCAGAATTAAGTAGGCTAAGTAGTATCTCTAACAAAGTTACGAAGAAATGAATTAAATTTTCGTACTTACAGTGTACAAAAAAATAATCCTATCTTTTACAAAGTTCAACGGCCGAAATGAGAGAGTCCACTAGGACTTCTTACAAACAATGTCAACGGCCTTCAAAGAAAAATCCCACAGCGCGTGAAGGCTAGAGGGGAGAACACAATTCAAGATTAGTTAATCCGAATTAATCGCAGTTTCCAATGAAGGAATCCTGCTCGGAAAGATGACATATGCAATGCTTTAATAGATCGTCTCTTTGTCACCGTAGGAGAGGTTTCCACACAATTCTCTAAGAGCATGGCGACGCTAGGCGTTTATTATATTGTAATGGTTACTATGACCTATGAGAACAGAATAGAAAATGATATTAACATTGATGGCGACTGGAGGACCGAGACGAGTATGGATCCCTAACCTAGTTAACAATAGCTAATCTGGTCTTAGGCGAAATTAGAGATTACCTATGGTTAATGTTGCTGACGCAGTATCATAAGTGGTTCCCAAATCGGATTCTAAATAGGTGGAACGTCCCCATGGCATAATGCTTAATTTGTCAGATTTGCTGCTGTGCAGCTCTCTAGCACTTTCGCTACTATCATTAAATCTTGGCAAAGCGCAATTCGCTTTAAATACCACTAATGCTTGAAACGCGCTGTGTCTTACGTGAGCGAACTTGGAGCGAAGCGGATCGCAGCGAAAATAACACAAGCATTATTTCTGTGAGAGTGTCTTACGTGAGCGAATCCTAGCGGCGAGAGGTTGAGGCGGCAAAGAGGCGGGCGCGAAGAGAACAAACCAGTTTGTTTTTTTCACGCGAACGAAGCGATGCCTGCCATAATGGTCGAGGGAAATTTGATTTCCTGCGTACAGAAAAGACCATATCTGTGGGATCAAAGGAATAAAGATAAACATAACCATCTTTTAAACTACCGAGAATGGAAAATAAAAATTAATTACGTGAAATAGAAATTGAAAAATTGTTAAAGATTAAATTTGTGCTTGAAAAACTTCATTAAAATTGATTCTAAAAAATTGCTTTGAAGGCACATCTATTACAGTAATTCGCAAAAATTAATTTTGCTACTTGATTATAATAATAACAATAAGGTCAATTCTTCAATATTACGTCAATGTTTGAGTTGGATGACCTGGGGAGAGTGCTTATTATTTATTTAGAATAGAGTAGCGTGGCATCAAGCCCGTTTGCAGGAATTTTTCAAAGGCAGTTTTGACTTCTCAAAGGGGAGGTTTATTTATCTTAATTCTACATAAATAAAGAGGGTTAAGCGCCAGGTAAACACCAAATATGCCTTGGTGATTTGGGGTAGGTTTTCTTGATGCGGAGAAATAAAATAATATAAAAAAGTAAAATAAAATAAAAAAATAAAATACAATTCCATTTTTTCTTCTTCGTTTCTAATAATTTGACATAAGGAGTTTCCAATAGCAGAAAACGACAGATAGCATGACTGGCAGAAAATAATCTGATTGATCTCACTGTATATACCTCTTTAGATCGCCGCACTGAATTCGCTCTCATGTTTCGCTCACGTAAGACACACTGTCCGCTTCTCTTTCCTTCGCTTACTTTTCCTCTCAATTCGACGCCAAGTTGAGAATACGAAAAGCAGTAATCACTGTTTACGCCAAAACGCTTATCCTCGCTCGCTGTGGAAATGGCCTTTACATTGGATACTGTCGAGGCTGAATGACTTCCGTCAGTGAATTTAGCGCTCGCCTCATTTGTCGGAGACGCAGTATACCCAAATTGGCAATGCTGAGATGCTTTCCTTCTCATCAGAGACGTTTGTAAAAGGAGACCTGACAATAGCTTAAAAATGTGTAATAGACTCTATTACTTTATCCGTGCTTTCGGATTCGAAGTTGTACTAACATTGACTCAGAGGGCGCTGCGTTAGTTTCGCTTTGAATGTTTTGGTTTCGCTTTTTCAAGTCACGTGTGTTGCAACCGTCGAGTCGACGGCGTCGATGAAATTGGCAGCTTATGAAATCAGACTTAACCGTATTTCTTAATCTCTCTGGATTCAAGTGTACTTTGCTTTGCCGTGCAAATCTCCCCGACGATTTCGGGATAATTCATCGTCACAGTATCGAACGCAGGACGACATTCAATGCACGAAAAGGAATGCTAGTAAATGGATATGACAGATACAAGCATCGAGGTAAACTTTGCACTTTCGTATCGCCGATAGTTGTTTCTGTCAATTCCATTTTCGAGCAGAGCAATTCCTTTCGTGTATTGAATGTCATCCCGCGTTCGATATGTGACGCTAAATTATGTCGAAATTGCCGGGGAGAAAAAAAAAATGTCGTTTTTTAATATTATTGTGTACTTACTTACTTACTTCTCAAACCCGCTTATCCGTTAGGGTCGCGGGGGCAGCAGCCCTATGGAGGATCTCCAGCGATTGCGATCTTCTGCCATTAGGCGCATGTCCTCCCTGGTAATATCCAAGCGACTCGAACCCAGATTCTCCATGTAGTCTAGCCACTTGGTTCTAGGCCGACCCCTTGGTCTCTTACCCACCGGCTTGGAAAATAACAACTGCCTAGGAAGACTAGTTTGCGGCATCCGTATCACGTGGCCATACCAGCGCAACTGAGATCTCTCAATGCGGAGAAGTAGCGGCTCAACACCTAAAGATTCCCTTATTGTGCTGCTGTACACTCTATCTAGTAGGGTAACACCTGCCACACCTCTCAGGAATCTCATTTCGGCCGCTTGTACCCGCGATCGCACTCTTTCGGTCATTACCCAAGCCTCATGACCATAGCTGAGAATGGGGACAAAGATAGATTTGAAGACGGAGAGCTTGGCTTTGTTACCCAGCTCGCGTTTCGTTACCACGGATCGCCATAGTTCACGTCTGACACGGCTTGCTGCACCGATCCGAGCATCCAATTCTTTCTTCTGCCGTCCATCACTCGTGAATGCAATCCCGAGATACTTGAATTTCTCCACCTGTCTCAATGAGGCTCCCCTAACATGGAGAGCGCACTGAGCAGGCTGTCTTGAAAGGACCAGAACCTCGGTTTTAGCCACACTGATCTTCATCCCAGCTTCTTCACATCTGGCTGCAAACCCGGTCTAGTGCATGGTGAAGGTTCGTGCGAGAAGACCCAAGGAGGACAAGGTCGTCAGCAAAGAGCAACCTCTCCACCTGGCAGTCGTCCACACAAACACGCCCATCGCCTCGGCTGCCCTTGTCAGGGATAAAGAAGGAAAGGAAAGAAGTGAAGGGGGGACGTTTGGGTTTAGTTGTATGACATCATATAATAACAATCCGTTAATGACGTTGACGTCACGTACGAATTGCCTTTGTAGATGTGCTAACATTTATAATCAGATGGAATGACGATCGAAGTTTGAATGGGAAAATGAAGGTTTGAATTGTAAACTGAATTCTACATGAATTTCTCATTACATACGTTTGAATGGGAAAATGAGGAAATGCCAGGTCTCCTTACTTTAACGGTCTCGCAGGTGACAGACGGCTCGCTCCTTCGCAGTTCCCTCGAAGGCGCTAAACGTCGCTTAGTTGAACGAACCCTTGTCTGAGAGAGCGTCGCCGAGGTTCCTGTTTCGCCCCTAAAACGCTAAACAGTTTTCCTGGCTCGCTTCCCCTGTTCCTTAGCATTAGAGTTGGCTGAGACATTTAATGTCGAGGCGGCTTTCTCGCCTGCGACCGTCTCGCACACTTGAAACTTCGTAACTCTCCACGAACTTTGTCTAACATCTGACGTCGTTTCGTGCTTACGTCTCCTTTTTATCTTCCTGCCTTCGCAATTCTTGCTTATCGCGTCAATGGATGGCGCCACCATCAAACACGCCATCTCCTCCTCCTCAGTCTCGCAGCTTCTCTTGACGGCCTGCTCCTGTGCACAGCCTTCTATCTTCCATCTCTTCCCTTGTATATAGAAGGCTGTGTCCTGTGACATAAAGTCAGTAAATAACGAGGCAAAGGATATTTCACAGTAATTATTTAAAGAAACTCCAAAATATTATCCGCAATTGTTCAGGCATTTATCCCATTGTGACACTAGTCGCAGAAGAATGCCATGCTCATAGAAATCCTTTGAACCAATTGCGCATTCACTCCTTGACTTCATCGTCCATTTGAAACCCTTGTCCTCGTGCTGCTGTTTTTATTTCTTTTTTTCTTTCTTTGAGTTCACCGAAGAAGTGGAAGTCACATGGGGAGGGGAGTGGCTCAGAACTTCCCACTTGCATTTCTGCAGACATTCCTTTGTTGCGTTGGCTGTGTGTGGTCTATGGTTATCATGCAATAGGGGACATCACGAAAAAGTTTACTGGGACGTTTCGATTTGATTGCTTTCTATTCGCCCATGGATTTCACGATCTCCTACATCTTTTGCTGTCCAAAAGCGCACAACACTCCGCTGCTCTTCTTTGGATGCCTCCACTATGCGTTGCTTTCAAAAACGAAATGAATGGATACGGTCGCTGCTCGGTTATCATCGTTTGTTCATTCCTTGCCGGACACATAACGCCACTAGCGAGAGAAAGACGCGAAAATCATTTTTGTCACACCAGCAACTATATTTCAGACTCGTCTGAATATCGTAGTTTTGGAGCAATATCCTCTGCCTCGTTATTTACTGACTATAACTCCTAGTGTAGAAAGGAACTTCTCTGTCTCCTGGGTTGTAATATTGAAGGCTGCGAAAAACAGGAAAGCACCTTCTGCGAGCCAAGATTTTCTGTCATTGGATGACTATATGGCCAGATGAATCAAGATTTCTGTTGCACCACGCAGATAGGGAAAGTAGGCATAAATAGGATGAACAATGGGATTCCCTCTTCAGGGGGACATAATTTATATATGCGTACGATTAAAAGTTGTTAATTATAACAAACTATTAATGCACTTCATTCACTTAACCAAATGTGATTTAAAGAATGACTTAAAAATGTTTAATGAGGGATTTAAATGTGATTTGTTTAAAGCAAATAGGTTAAAACGAAGTTCTAAAAGCTTAACAATTGAGGGGCTTTGGGGAACAACGACCCATCCCACAAACAATCAAAATACAATCTTCTATTCATTAGAAAGATATCCAGCTACTTATTTGCAGCAAGCACCCAACACTCTCATCAATCCATATTTACAGGATATCCATATATAGTGTGATTCTGAAAAAGTGTGTATAACTGTAAGCAATGACAGAGGTGACCAGAATGAACACTTTCTTTTAATAGAATGAACATTATCTTTTAATACAATGTGGGGTCGCAAGTACGTTGTTCAGGAGCTATCGCGTTTTATGTGCAAGACCCTTTATGTTAATGCCAATATTACGGTTTCGTGTACATCTTTTGTGTCCTCTGGTTTAGACGTCAACCAAAAGAGAAAACAAAACCTGTGAACATTACGTACAATAACGACGCCAGTTCAAGCAAATATTCAAAGTGACGGCCACCAGTGTTGCGACATAGCTGACACCGCCGACGTAAGGATTCTCGCACCCGGTGAAACATGTCTGGAGTATCTTGAATGGCACCAGCAGCAACAGCAATTCGTGCTGCAAGATCATCCGCTGTGTCCACAGGTGTTTCATACACTAGGCTCTGAAGATGGCCCCCATACAAAGAAATCAAGTGGGCTGTTGTCAGGTGAGCGAACTGGCCAGGCAACAGGCCCACCTCGCCCAATCAATCTTCCTGGGAAGGCGGTATTTAGAGTGTCGCGTACTGTCCGAGCGAAGTGTGCCGGAGCTCCATCATGCATGTACCACATGTTTTGTCGAACATCCAGAAGGATGTTATCGAAGAGCTCGGGGAGAGTTTC
>JAHWFO010024642.1:1097343-1120339 GCA_023313115.1 Rhysida immarginata | reverse complement strand
TACTATAGAAATGTCGAGAATTCTTTGAACTCTTCTCCGGCCTCATTTTGGAGCGTGACCAAGAAGCTTTTGGGTAACGGCTCCCACCAAGGTGAATTGGTATCGAAAACAGATATTTTGGACTATTTCCAGTCGAATTTTGCCGGTAATGAGATAACTGAGGTTAACAGTCAGAATCTTCAGAATTACTGGGATAGAGTGGAGGTGAAATTTAATGCACCCGTTTTGACAACTTCTGAATTACTCTCTATTGGGAACTCCCTGTGTGCCTCCAAATGTTATAATTATTACGGCTTTCTTGATTATATTTTCAAGGGCTGTCTTCATACGATTTGCGACCCTTTATGTGACCTTTTAAACCTCTCTCTGTCGCTAGGTATTTATCCTACCGATTGGAAGACTATTTTTATTCTTCCTATCCCAAAAGTTGTGAAACCGACCACACCGAAAGATTATAGACCTATTGCACTTATCTCTTTTCCTGCAAAGACTCTCGAAACCTTTGTTACTACTCATCTTTCAAGATTTGTTGATCCTTATCTTCCTGATATTCAGCACGGCTTCCGCAAGACCAGATCGACCGAAACCAATCTTGCTGTGTTAACTTCTTACCTCTCGAAGGCTATTGATAGTCGTCATCAAGTGGATGTAATTTACTTGGATTATTCTAAATCCTTCGATAAGGTTCATATTGACCTTCTTCTCCAGAAACTAGAGATTATGGGCTTCCAATTAAATATGTTATCCTGGATGCGCTCCTTTTTAACTGATAGATGTTTTATGCTTTATCCTGTAAATAATTTCTGGAAATTTGGTAAAATCAATAGTGGTGTTCCTCAGGGTTCTCCCCTGGGACCGCTGCTATTCAATATCTACTCTGCAGACCTACAAAAGAAATTTCTTTTACTCCTACAAAAGAAATTTCTTGCATTTTTAAATTTTCTCTCAAAAAAATATAACAAGCATGATCTCAATATGGAATTTATAAATGTGTTTACTCTTTCCAATATCATTGGTAATATTTTTCTTAATGTCCTTAAGAGGATTGTTTCTGGGGCTGTTTGGATGCCCGAGGTTCTGTCATCTATCGGGCTGTCAGTTCCTAGAAAAAGTCATCATAAGTATCTTACTTTAATAGCTACTAATACGAGGACAAATATTGGTGAGATTACTCCTTCTTATAAACTTGTCACTTTGTATAATAGAATCCTCTCTCATAAAGATGTAGACATTTTTAATGACCCAACCAATTCTATTTTTAAGATTTTAAATATCTGATTTTGATTTATTTGTTCCGATATGTAATCTTTTTCTTTTGAATTCTTTCCTCGCTTGGGTTTTATACCTGTATGGGCAGTTTGTATTTGCTTGTACATTCTGATCTGAATAAAGTAAATTAAATTAAATTTATTATTATTATTATTATTATTATTATTATTATTATTATTATTATTATTATTATTATTAAAATTTGCATCTTAAGACAGGATATGTACAAATGGGCCTATCCATTATTTACAGATGAAGCAAGTTTATATAAAATTTTATAAACATGTTGTTTATGATTATAACAATGATTACGATTACAATTCATGATTTCTGACAGCAAAGGATAAAGTGTTACAAGTTGGAATAATGTTGTATGGAAAAAATGCAGTCAGAAATCTGGAAACAATACCAGGTGGGAAACTCTTATATTTTTGTATTCACAAGTGTGAATCGTTTCAAACATCCAGTTTTTCACGTAATGGATTGGATGATCAATGATTGAAAGAACATGATATAGTTCTTTAAGTCTAGAGTATTTAATCATAATGGTTAAAGTTGTATGTCACAATTAGCATAAATTTCATATACTGAAACAAATTTGGATAGCGATAGTGCCGTTCTTAAAGCATTGTTATACGCAACTTGTACTCTACTGATTAACTTGCTTGAGACTGAGGACCATATAATCATTCCATATTGTATTTTGGGGAGTAGTATGACTTTAATTATTCTAATCATTTCATTTTTCGTTTGTATGCTTTTCAGGCGCTTTAATAGGAACCTAAGTCGATTTATATCAATAATAAGCTCTTCAATAGCCTGCTTAAATGATACTCTACTATCTATAATTATCCCTAGCATCTTGCTGGTATTAACGGACTTGTTTTTTGTCTATCCGATTAAGATGATATTTGTTTTGGCTTGATTGAATTTTAGGCCAAGTTCAGTATACCATTTATTTAAGGCACGTAGGTCATGATCAATCTGTTGCAGAAATTTGGGTAATTCAGACCTTGAACAAGCATTAAATAAGAAACCACATTTGAATATAAAGGAAGATTATAAATTTTCGAAATGGCAGCATTAAAACGTACTGTGGCTGTTGGAGATAACTACAGGGCAGTATAACGGGAAGCCTACCCGCTCGATTGCAGGGGCCGGCTCGGTCGATTGGCAGAATGGAGGGAGATGAAGGTGGCCTGCAGTAGCCAGCAGTTTCCACAGTCGGGGAGGGGGGGGTGAACGTCAAAACTGTCATGTTTTTGATAAAATTACCCAATTATCATTTGATTTCGAGCCGGCCCCTGCAATCGAGCGGGCAGGCTTTCAGTTATACTGCCCTGTAGTTATCTGCAACACCCTGTACTGTGGCTGTTAGAGAGCCTTAGAATTAGCCTCAATTATTTGATTTGATGATTGAATACAGTTAATCCTATAAGAAAAGAAATCTTGTAATAGAAGAACAATTCTTGAATTAACACCCATATAATTAAACTGAATATATATGTCACAAATATTATTCTTGCGCAGTGGAACTAATCTTACAAACTAAGAAAGAAGACAGCTTTGCAGTCATATTAAACTAAAATAGTTTATTAATGAGAAAATTAGTAATTACATACATGAAACCAGGTTCTCCTGAGGTCCAAAAATTAACCCAGAAAGGGAACTTCCTTACATCCTCTAACACGAGGAATTGCACAGGAGAGACAGCAATGGTGTCTGTACAAAGATGAGGTTAGAACAAATTACAATACGGCGAACACCCGCCACAAACATACGGCTCTGCAGTGTGCCACTCGTAGAAAACGAGGGAACTCAATAGGGGTGAGATTATAAGCACCCTTACAAGTCAGAATTAATCTGATAAAGTTGCGCGTTAGCGCGAGTAAGAATGTGAATAACGAACGGGATGGTCCGAAGTTTTCTTGGATTGACTTTGGGGCTTTTGTGAGAAAATGCTGCAGTACGAGACTCCCTTCCCCTTTCGCAGCGACGCCAATGCGTTTAGATACAGAGACAGCAACTGCTGGTCCTGCAAAAAGAAAAGAACAAGAGCATGAGCCCTTAAAGTAAGTTTACAGTCGCGCTAGCAAGCGCAACGCGTGGGAGAGTCGTGGCTAATAGAATTTAATGAGAAAACAAGGAGAAACAGTAATGCGAGCCAGCTTACCTCTGATAAATGTAGTAGGCGCCCAAATCTTCATGTAATAGTCCAGGTATACTCCACGGGGCAACTAACGTCCATTCGGTGTGATCACTAGCAGTAGCTCGGTCGTCCTCTCGACGCGAGGGTAGCAAGGCTGGTCCTGGTAAGCCAACAACAAGAACGAGGTTGGCTTATACCATCCAGACGAGGCGTTGAGGAAATCTGCCAAAGAAGACGCTCGTGGATTCGTTGCACTAGCCGAATTACGTCGCGTAGCTCCTCGCTGGCGTAGACGTCCGAACTTGCACAAGTAAGGCGACTCCTTGCCGTACCTCGTCTATTGCGACGTCCTCCGCGTGAGCTCCTGCTCGCGCCGGCCGTTTTCCACCTTCCTTGTGTGGTCCTGAATTCAAAATATCAGTCACAGAATAATTAGTACACGCAGCTTGCAGCGGCACACTCAATTCTATGGAGTCCGAAAGTCCGTCACTCGTGCGAACGCTCGAGTTCGCAGTCTCCGAAAAATTAGCAGCTCGTCAGTATAATGTGGCTTCAAGCTCATAAGTCATTGAAACAGAATTATCAGTCCTCGAGCTGCTTTTATACCTCGGAGCACTTTTCTTGCGTCTGACACGGGTAGCTGGCTCATGTTTTCCCCCAGATAGCCCCTTGCGCCTCTCCCTTCTCTCCAAAATTTCAACATCGCGCAATTCGCTTTTACTTCCGGCCACAGGGTTTTTATCCTGCTATCTATTGCCATGACTCCGCTCTTTCCTCTTTTTAGAGGAATTAATATTACTATTATTAAGGCTATTGGCAATAGATGGCCCCTGCGGACTGGAATTATTGCGCTAATGCTCGCGCTTACGCGCGTCCTCGCTCACAACCTGTTGTGACAATATAATTTGCTTCTGTCGACCGTCGACCGTATTAAAGGCCTTTGATTTATCTCTATTAACAATGTGGCATCTCTGGCCTTTATCTAAGGAGTTGATGATGTAATTAATAATATACAGAACAAGATATATAATGGGGATTTGCGGTCGTCCTCGATACTGCTTGAAGATATTTTATACCAAAGAAATTTAGAACGATCACAGAAGACCACTTTTTCGACAATCTTAGCAAACTTGATAAAATGCATATTGGCCTATAGTTGATAATATTATTAATAGAACCCTTTTTGTAAATTGGGACTATTAATGTTTTTTTTTTAAATCTTTCGGAAATTGCTGTGTATATAGAATGGTGTGTAGTAATCACTGAAATAATAGATCTCCAAATTTTCCCCATTTTTTTCATGACGGCAACTGTCAATATGCCATCTCTACTAGATGTTTTATTTTTCGTTTGTTTAATGGTCCTGTTAATTAACCTGAGTGGCATAACCCCAAATTGTCATTATATTCCAGATGCTGAATATTGGAGTTACTGTTATACACTCACTCACCAAAAGTCGTGGCACACCCTTCCAATCAGATTCCCTGTCCGTAATGAGATAGATCCCGCTGCTTCCATTCTTGGAATGCAGGTGCACAGGACTCCTCGATATCACACAATCATTGTAAGCAAAACTAGCTGCAGAAATGGCAGCACGCCGAGAGCTATCGGCATTTGAACAGGGGATGATTGTTAGTGCCAGACGGATGGGTGCCTCAATATCAGATGTAGCCAACATCCTGTAATTTTCCCGCACAACCTTTGCAAGGGTCTATCGAGAGTACAACCCATGTAGGACAGTAGACAGTAGACAGTAGCCGCCCATGCCTCATTGATGCAACTGCTGACCAAGAGCGACAGCGGGCCAAATCACCATGCGGTACAACCAGGGACGTCCCGCAACTGTGTGCGTGACGCAAATTTGGCGAACCTTGGCAGCTGCAGGCTTTGGGTGTCACGAGCGTCACTCCCAAAAAAATACAAAACTAGAATATTTTTTAATACAAGTTTTGGGACATTAACGTCAGAGAGAGCCCTGAATAAGATTATAAAAAGTCGTAAAACGGAAGTGAAAGGGGACAGTCCGCACTTAGAAGCTACGATCGACAGGGGACAGTCCGCAGGAGAGGTTCGACAGGGGTGGAGCTCTTGTTGGAGCGCTACTGCGAGAAACGAAGAAGCTTCTCTTGGAGGCGAAGGCCGGTAAAGAAGCAACTTTGCGAGGAGAACGTTTTAGAAGCCACGACTCCAAAATAGGAGGTTAGTTCATTTAATAATTCATGTGCTGAGAACTTTAAACGTGATAGTTTTCATTCTGATATGTCAAGTTCCTCAGTGGATAGTTCAAAGCAATTAACTGAGATAGAAATTAATAGCGACTCGAATAATTTAAGGTACTTCATTCCTGCCCCCTCTCCTCTGTCGTGGGTGACTCGTTTGGAAACCAACAGTTTAATAGAATTAAATAAAAGAGTAATATATGTCTTTCAAATATACGTTTCATCGCATACTTTCCGAAAGGGTTAGAGGCATTTTATCTTCTATCTATACATAGTATAAATCTAAGTCACTTCCCCGGTGTATGTGCTCGATAACCTAAAGAACTACTGCATCGATTTTTATGAAACAAGTTTTGTTTGTTAGGGGATTTATGTAGAAACTTTGTAGGCTAGGTATTAATTCATAAAAATTGATTTTATATTAAATTATTTACGTTAATTGCTCTCAAAATGCGTCAACATGGCTGCTCATCACATGGTGATCGGCGATCGAAACGCTTAACGCCATCTCTTGAGCAAACAAACAAACATAAGCTAATTCTACTTCATCTTAATAGCTGAGTAAATTTGCAAGAACATTGTTTCTCACATGGCCAACTGTATGTTGCCTGTTCTAGAGTTAGCGATCCTAGAAATTTATACATTTGCAGTAAAGATGCATCAACACAGTTTTACAAACTGAAAATGCAGTACATTACCCTGTGGAGTTTTTAAACTCATTACAACCTTCTGGTTTTCCACTTCATTTATTACAACTTAAAATTGGTGTTCCTATAATGTTACTTAGAAATTTAAATCCTCCAACACTTTGTAATGGAACAAGGTTAATTGTGAAATCACTAAAAGATAATGTGATAGAAGGTTCAATTATTATTGGAAGTGGTCTTGGTGAAACAGTTTTAATTCCAAGAGTCCCTTTAATACCTACAGACTTACCTTTTCAGTTCAAACGCATTCAATTTCCAGTTAAACTTTGCTTTGCCATAACAATTAACAAATCTCAAGGCCAAACATTGAAAGTAGCTGGAGTAAATTTGCAAGAAGATTGTTTCTCACATGGCCAACTGTATGTTGCCTGTTCTAGAGTTAGCGACCCTAGAAATTTATACATTTGCAGTAAAGATGCAACAACATTAAATGTCGTTTATAAGGAAGTACTCAAGACTTAGGTGTAGTCCAAAAACTTCCATTAATATTTTGACATTAAATAAATGTTTTTTAAAATTTACCTATACTGTATTTTTATTTCATGATTTAAAAAGCCCAGGCAACGCCGGGCGCGGGTTTGCTAGTAAAGATAATATAGGAGTGGCAAAATTTTATTCCATACCGTAATATTCTCATCTTTGGCTATACTTACCAGGGGGGTGAAACTCATAGCTTTTTCTGTCAAACTAAGATGGCGGCGCTATGAAGAATGCTAGCTAATGTTTTCTGCATTTTGACGTTTTAATGACAAAGTTATAAATATAAATGAGTAAATAAAATAAAACATTTATGATGGAATTTCATAAAAATAAATTAAATAAATAAAAAAATTGCTAAAATTTAATTAAAATATAAAATAAAATAAGAATAGATTAATTAAATGATAAACATATACAATAAATAAAACAAAATAAAATAAAGTTAATAATTAATTAAATAAACTTGGCTAAATGAATAAATAAAGTAAAATAATTAAATGCACAAATTAATAAAAAATATCAGTAAAATAATTAAATTTAATCGCTGCTTTGAAGACACTGTTGTTACAAAATGTGTCAGCGAAAATAAAATTAATTTCACGTATTGCTAAATCGGAAATATCTTATCTTTTTTATTACATAATTGATTTTACCACTTTGTAGAATCACCTTTTGTCGTAATAACAGTCCCAATTCTTTTGGGCGATGATATTAGTAAGGTCCTGTGTAATATTTCTAACACTTTGGATGCATTCAGTGAGATCTCTTTTGTCCTTTGTAAACGGTTTCTGCATTCTATTTATCATGATTGCCCATAGATGTTCGATTAGATTCACATTCCATTTCAGGACAGTTATTTCTCTTTTCCGATTTTTTGGATGTAAAAGCTCGTACACTATCCTGTTTGAAAATAACATCTTCAGATGAACAGATCTTCTCAATAATTGAGTGAGAAAGAATTCCATCATTTCTCTATGGAACGGGCTGTTCACAAAAAAAAAATCAATTCACCAACACTTTGACTATTAAAACAACCCCATAAATCATATGGTTTTAAAGGGTGTTTTACTTCTCGGTTGACAGTTGAAGGCAGAAAAACTTTTGCAAGAAATCCATCCAATTATTTCTTGGAAATCACTATATTCTTCTCATTCTCATGCTGAATTGTACTTGCAACTATCATAATTAAATATGTAAAAATGAGAATAGAACAGTATTTAAAAACGTTAACCAAACAATATGCAAACAAAAAATTAAAATATGCCAAAAGATTTTGAAATTATCTTAATAAAAGAAAATGAATTCACAGAAGTGAATTTTTTTTGTATACATATCTAGGCCCTTTGTTTATTGGATGAATAAATTTCAAAAATTTCAAACAATTAAGTTTGTTTTTTTAATATAATCTACGACAGTTAATTTTCTACTTTAACTTATTATTCGTTTGTCCTCCTAAAATTACTAAAAATAAAATAAAATATTAAAAAAAAACTTTTTTATATGTTTACCCCCCTCTTCATCCATTCTTGTTTTTACTTTAAAAAAAGTATTCCTTTTTGGTTTAAAAAGTGAAATAAAAAGTTAAAATAAAAATTCATAAGATTAAAAAAAGACAAAGGTGTAGCAGGGCATAATTTTTTTTTCTTTTTAAAATTTTATTATTATTATTATTATTATTATTATTGAAAGAGCATTCGCCAGGAGTAAAAGAAGAATAATGTGAAAATTAAAATTTAATATGAAACGCGCGCTCTATTTAATGACACTAAACGTTGGAAATGCCATATTAAGCAACAACGTCGTCTGCTTATTCTTCATGCAAATCGAAGCGACGCCCTGGCGAGCACTTGATCCCAAGTCCCTTAATTTAGCATTGAGTTTCCACCTCTGGTATATATCTATCTCTATGATACTTACCTGCTAGGAAGAATGAGCTAGTCTATTGCGTATTGAGGACTAAGCTAAACGCACTTATTTCTATGTTTTAAAATTTTTCTAAGGAAGAATTTTTTGGAGACTAGTTATTCATCATTTCAGTAACCGTTTTAATTCAAGAAATTGAAGAGTCTACAAAGATAAGAATTTTTTCTATTTAAGTGGAAATGTTTGGATTTAATTTCTCTTCTTGAACGAAGCTTGGACTGCCTCTCATTCCACTGGATTATGTCACTATTGCGTAATTGAATAATTCTAAGTGCTGCTTTTAATAATTTCACTTTTTGGATATCATTTTCATGTGCCGTCCTTTTGGTGTCTGCCAAGTCAAGTTGAGAACCGTGCCTTTGCTTTCCAAGGATGATGATTGACACTATCGGACTTGACTTTTAATAATGAACCTGGCTACAATGAAAATTGCAATCTTCAATCAATTTAACGTCCGCTGAAAAGAAGAAAGGGATGTATTCAACTAGGTGTTAATTAATTAGCTAGCAACTTTGTTGCCAATTTTTCTTAATTTATATTGTTGAAGCTTTCCAAGTCTGAATCTTCGGGAATTTAATTTTATTCAAGAATCTTTATAAAGATCTATTTAGTCAATTACCATTAGTATTTCTAGTATTAAGAAATCTATTTGTTTTATAAATTTAACTTAAATAAGAGTTTAATAAATTTCTTTTCTATAAGAAATTTGCATTGCCTAATTTGTGATTTGTTTATGACATTGGGAGCAGGAGGCCACGACGAGTGCCACTCTTGACAGTTGCACATCGTCTGCAACGCCTAGTCTGGGCCAGCCAACATCGCCATTGGACCGCTGAGGACTGGCGAAGGGTTGCCTAGTCCGACGAGTCACGGTTTCAGGTGTATCGAGCCGATACTCGTGCCCGTGTCTGGCGCAGGCCACACGAAGCCATGAAGCCCGCTTGTCAGGTGGGGACCACTCAGGCAGGTGGATGCTCCATACTGGTCTGAGGTGTTTTTCTCGTGGGATGCAATGGGTCCATTGGTGCATCTGACATCCACTCTGCGTGCTACTTTCTACGTCGATCTGCTTGGGGACCACCTGCACCCCTTCGTGAACTGTTTTTACGCGACGGCATCTTCCAGCAAGATAATGCGCCTCCACACACAGCCCTTGTGACACCGCAGTGGATGCAGGAACATGCTACCAACTTCACGACAATGATTTGGCCTCCACGTTCCCCAGATTGCAATCCCATTGAACATTTGTGGGACGTCATCGAACGATCTGTCAGGTCGTCACCAACACAACTGGTAAATGCAGCATCGTTATGGAGTGCAGTGGAGGCGACATGGCTTGCAGTGCCTGTGGGTGTGCTCCGCGGACTGGTAGACTGTCTCCAACGACGGATCGCCACCGTTATCCGGGCCAGAGGGGGCCCAACACGTTATTAGGCAGGTGTGCCATGACTTTTGGTGAGTGAATGTATATTACTGGTTGAATAATGGGATTTTCGATCCATTTTAAAAAATCTTCACTTTGATCAACTGGAAACGTATGCTTTTCTTTCTTAAAGGATCGAACACATTTCCAAAGGACAATTACATTTGTTTTCTTATCCATGATCATGGCTCTTTTAGCCTGAAGACACCATTTTTGAAGTCAGCACTGACAATTTTAACGTGTTGTTTATTAAACAAAAATTAAGCAAAAACTGTGGAATGGAAAAACCAAAATCGGAGGGAACCTCTAATCTATCATGCCGACTTGTCGAACTCCTCTCCTTGCTGAGAGAACATCGTTCATGCTTAATTATAAGCAATGAATCCTACGTAGCATTAGAAGAACTCGGACGGGTCAAATCTACGTGCTTAAAGTTCGAGCCCAGGTCCACCTCTCTAGTCTTTTTCCTTTTCCCGCGCTCAGCTCCCGCCACCAAGCCCTCAGCCATACGACGCTCTCCCTTTCAGCCTTTTCCCTTTGTTTTAATGGAAATTCCGCTCTCGGGAATATTGCTGCCTGCCTCAACAACAGATGGCATCCCGCCTTTATGTTCCAAGCAGACGACGCTCTCACGCTCGCAGCTTTCCCCCGAATCAAGGCTATTGCCATCATCGCTGCGTGACACTGAATCGTCATACATTGTTACATCATCATGCGGAGTCATAATTTAGGGCTTATTATTGGTAGAAATACGACTAAACATGACTCCGTATGATGATGTAACAATGTATAACGTTTCCGCGCTCAGGCTTTGAGTAGAGGTGGTGTTGCTTGAGCACTACCAGAACGACATAACAATGTTTTATCTTTTCTATGTTCAGACCTGGTGATTTCTAGAAGGCCGTGGTATTATTCGTGTATAAGTAAATTTCTTAAAGAGGTTTTACGAGGGGCGATTGATAAATAAGGTCTCCATGGCTGTAACTTTTTTATTTGTTAACCGATTTTCAAAATTCTTTTTGTATCTTATACTCACATTTGTCCTCTATGTAATGCACTATTCAGTTTTCGACATAGTCCCCATCCCTTTCCACGCATTGCGCCAACGCATGACTAGTTGGGTGAACCCGTCGGTGAACACCAGGATTGAATGGCAGCTTTGGACCCTCTTCTGGAGTACGATAACGTCCGCCCGCACACGAGTCACCACACACCAGAGGCGTTGCAGCGCCTACAGTTCAAAGATGAAAAATTGCAGTACAAAAATGAATGACTTTGCACATTGCGACTTTCACCACTTCCCAAAGAAGAAAGAGCCCTTTAAGGGACATAAGTTGGTTCTGACGGCGAGGTAAACGCTGCCATTCAATCCTGGTGTCGACAACAACTCCGGAATTCCTCTCCGACGGGTTCACCCAAGTAGTCACGCGTTGGCGCAATACTTGTAAAGGAAAGTCAAAAGTGAATAGTGCATTACATAGAGGACAAATGTGAGTATAAGATACATAAAGAATTTTGAAAATCGGTTAACAAATAAAAAAGTTACAGCCATGGAGACCTTATTTATCAATCGCCCCTCGTAATACGAGTTTTATTTTGTGTACAATTGCGTTTGGCCAGAAAAATTCAACATCGCATCCTTAACATTTTAGAATATCAAAGAAAGGCTATGAGTATTGAATTATTTATGTCTAAGATAAAATAATACTTCATAGATGGGTTGAGAGAGTTAAAAACTCTGTTTACAGACCCATCAACATTCCTCTTCAACATATAACTGCTTCAATAGAGTTGTATTCAGTCACAGAGCGTAGAATCATGTCCTGAATGTGGTTGTTTATATTGACAGTATCAGTTTTAGCAGCAAGGAATGCCTTCTCACACAATCAGTTGTGTGCTTTATAATTTTCTAATACTTATAGATAAACTTTATATTCTTCCAATAGTAGCCCCCGGCGTCTATTTTTTCAACTGATCACTAACCGGGCGTTTATTAGAGACCGGCGTTTATTTTAACCGCTTTAGAGGCATGTCTTTTTTTAAAACAGAATATGGTAAAGTAGTACGCATTAAACAGCTCTTACGAACAGGATGCCTGTGAGAACTAAGGGCTGAATAGAAAGTGCATATGATATCGAAACTCAAAGCAGTGTGCTGGGAATCCCCTCAAGCCCGTGTGACACGTGAACCCCGAAAGCGGCTCACGTGAACAGCCGTGTGTAGGAGAATCCCCGGCGTTTATTAGAGACCGGCGTTTATTTAGCAATCTTAATTTTGAAACCCGGCGTTTATTAGAGACCGGCGACAATTGGAGACTAGGCATCTATTAAAAGATATACGGTAGCTACGTTAGAAACACAACATTAAATATAAGTTTTCTCCAGTTATTGGTTCATTAGGGAGAGTACCTTTACCTTTTCAGTACAAAGCTTCAGCTTCTGCACGCTCTAGAAGTTGTATTCGCTTATTTGTTTAAGAATAATTTCTTATATCTCTCGCTAAAGATTTAAATAAAAAAGATTTATTTATTTATTTATTTATTTAATACTTTTTATAATTATCCTCCTTAAAACGTGAATCATTAAGGCAAGAATAGCAGCCAACGAAAAGGATGGTCAGATAAATTTTTGGTGCCGGGGCCTGTCTTATTTGTCGGCTACGGCAAGCATTAATTTCATCAACCATTGTTGACACAACATGCAAACACGATTAACTGATTGCTGACGCAAACAAGACCGGGTGATTGTTCGTACATGGAAGCTAACAAACATAAACCAAGTCTTTCATCTATATTTATATTTGAGAGACTTAATTCCAGTTTTGGATTTCTTCCATCATTGTAGTAGTATTAAACAGCTGTGTGTATAACGTGCTTCCAAGTTACATTTTAAAACCGGACAAACATACAAACATTGTGCTTTATATGTATAGACTTGTTTATTTATTGGCGGGGCCAAACATTTGTCTTTCTGTCGTGATAACAACTTTTAAATAGTCCCTCACACGATGATGACATTGAACCTACGACCAGGCGATGCAGAAAAATCAATAGAGAAGGAAGCGAGGAGCATCCTCATCCAAAAGCGTCAGGGGTGGGGTAAAGGGAAGAGTGTTGCGCATTCAAACTCGACATTGCTTGATCTCGAGTTCGAAAGGCAACTCAGAAACTCCCACCTTATTCTCAAAATGGAAATCTCAACTCATTCACTGAATAATGAGTCGAACAGATTCGATAATGACATGAACATGCGCATCATGCTGGCAGCTGAACGGGAGGAACCTTCTTAAATGACTATAATTAAACGCATCTTTGCAATAATTATTTACAGTTGTTGGCTACATATAAAATTGTCCCTTCCTCTACGTTGTTAATTCTCTTATTTTTTCCTTTAGTGATGGTGATGTGAAATGAAATCTATTTAAGCCAATTAATTATTCTCTTGTCCTTTCTGCTTCTTCATCAACCAATGTTTTCATCTCTCCTACTGGAACGCTCCAAGGGGTCTGAAAGCAAGCGCTACCCGTATTGAATGTTTGTTTTCATCTTGAATTTATTAAAATTCATTTTGTTTTCATGAAAAAAAAAATTAACCTTAATTTACTACTATTTTGCATATCGGAACCGACTAGTTCAACGAAGACCCCGGCTTAATTATATATTTCGTTGCGGAGAAAAGTTTTTTTTTCTCCCCTTTCTTTTACCTTTAATTTTTACGACTTTCCGTTCGATTTAAAATGATAAATTCATTAGAGTTCTTCGTCGCCATAACAACAGACGCCCTAGAAACAAGAGGCTCTCGTTCGGACGAGAAATAATTATCCGACGTCACTGTGGATTATTATCCACAGAGAAAACATTCCGCTTAAAGTTTCGACGTTTTCTTAATTTATGAGCTCGGGTGGGGA
Source organism: Rhysida immarginata (assembly GCA_023313115.1). Taxonomy (NCBI): domain Eukaryota; kingdom Metazoa; phylum Arthropoda; class Chilopoda; order Scolopendromorpha; family Scolopendridae; genus Rhysida; species Rhysida immarginata. The sequence continues at coordinate 1,106,263 of JAHWFO010024642.1, read as the reverse complement.
ACGTAATTCACGGAAGCCATTCGTCGACATCGTCTTTCGAAAAGATCCCTTGTGCGAAAACCACGGAAAAATAAAAATTAAACGAAAAAAAGAATATAATAAAATTTTAAAAAACTACCTGGAAGTTGTTCTAAGTAAAATCGAACACTTCGTCCCCCTCCCCCACCTCTCGTACATGAAGAACTCTTAACGACTTACGGCACTAAACGCGCTCCCCTTATCTTAATGGCTACCGCCTCGTGTCCGAGGGTCGTTAGAATTTCCTTGCCCTTACTTATTTTATTTTTTTTCGCTATCTGAATTTATGGCAGAGCTTAAATCAAGACTCAAGCCATTCCAAAACGGAATTTAACAACCGAAAGAAGTTAACCAAATTCGTTAGGCGACACAGAAAAGCACATCAAGCTAGCATGGGAAAAAGCGAAGGCATTAACGCCATTATTTTTTCGAAGAACACTAAACTTGACAGTATTCTTTTGGACACTCTTGCAATACGGCAAGCTTCTAAAGATACAATGAAAGTATGCCTTGACGCTGCCATAAACTACGATTAACAAACTAATTTTGATTATGAAAAATATTGCCTTTGTCCCTTCAGTGGTCAAGGTAAATATGATTTTCATCAGATGGACAGTATAATGCATTTTAGAAAGTCCGTTTTTAAGGATTTTCAGATATGAGATTGATTAACAAAGACTGATGCCGTAATGCTTTTTCCCTCAACTATTTATTACTCCATTTCAATAGTAAGAAACTTTCATCATCATCGATAAAATGCCTCATCTCTTTTAACACTTTGCTTCTGAGTTCTAAAATAAATGGACCTGTTACTTGGGCTTGAAACCGAAAAAAAAAGCCGCACCGCACAAAATTGAGACTATAAAGAGGATAACCAACTATTCCATAACTGAATTTGCTACATGAGGTCTTGCAATGTCATGATAAAGTAGTCACCCATTCTCATTAACTTGTAGTCGTTTCTTTGTAATGTTTCCTCCCTTAGAATCTTCAGCGCAGGAACTGCGTATTGGTAAAACATCCTTGAGACTTAAAAAAAGATATTCTATACCTTCTCTCCAGATCTAAACCAACGCCATCTAAAAAACAAAGCCTGCTTACTTCCTGCTGACTGCGTCATCAAACGAGAGCTGATAATCCAATCTTCATTGTTTACAACAAACGAAAAAATTCTTTTTAGGTGGCGTTGAAAAGACCATTTTTCGTTTGTTAGAAACAATGAAACAATGATTGTTGCTCAAAAACTGATGAACAGGTGACTTTTGATGGCCAGGCCTCTCTCTCGTTGGCCTTGTTCGCGAAAGAAACAAGGGCAGTGGTGTCGATCTAATGGGGCTTTTGCGTTGGTGAACGGGGTATATATCGCGGTGATTTATAATTTTAAATACAAAAGTTATTCATGGATGCTTACCTCCTCGTATAAATTATTTCGTAACTAATGATTTCTGAGCAAAATTGAGGTTTTATGCTTAATAACACTGCTGTAGCTGCAATTCTTTAGCGACCGCTGTTAACGATTTTACTTCTCGCTTACCGCCATGTTTTTCTTTTCATTTCCGCTACCGCCATCGCGCAACGCAATCGCTTTCAAAGCATGCTTGCGCGCAAACAAAGAGTTCGGTGCACAGGTTCGGATGATTCCTTTGTGAGTTTATCGAAATCACTGGTTTCTTCTGAGTTTCATCACTAATTCTCTCGACAGATGGGATTAAGACGTAGGGGATCTCCGCCGCAACGTTTGCTAACGTGAGAAACGCTATCGCCTGCTTCACTGCCTGACATAGAAGAGTAAAAGTGCCATGAACATTCTTGGAATTACATTCACCTTCGACTCTCATCAAAAGTTCACTGATTAAATAGTTAAAATAATTATTTTCCTGCACGGAAGTACTACATCGAAATAATTATTACTTCATTTTAAGATGTGTGGTCATTCGCAAACATGGAGGAATTAACCTGGCGGCGAAAATTCTTATACATGTACTTGTTATGCTAGTTTTTTTTTGTACAGTCATCAGCGCCTCTCTAATGGTTGCCAGACGAATTAAATATTCCATAATTCAACACAGTACTACAAACGGTAACCATTGTTGCAATTTATGCCTCCAATGGTTCTCCTTGGCATTGCAGGGAGAGAGGTGAGGATGTAGATTAAATAAAAATTGCCTCCTACATTATTAACCAAAATTATGTTTGTCATTCAACCCCATGATTCAAACTATGGAAATCATTAAACCTTTGAATTGTATTAAAAACTAAGATCTTTGGCTAACAGCACTGATAACGTCATGTTATTTTCTCTATGGATACGCTTTCAGTTTCGAGAAATTAAAAATGTCCTCGAGCGCAAGCGTAATGTACAACAATTGCGGCTGTCAACCGATAGAAGTTTCTGATTAACGGAAGTTCATAAATTTCGTCGAAGTTCGCCTCCAGGTTAATTATGTCTTGCGATCCAAAGAGTTATTAAACAATGTACTCCGTTAGAAAAATAGGTCTTCTAATTGAAATATCCTGTGCTCTCTGACTTACCCAACCATCCATTTAACTTTTTAAAACAATGACTATAGCCCATCCAGCCTTAGTTTGCGCGAAATGTCATGGCCGTTTCAATTGTTGGATATTGTAACAACAAAAATTAAACAATCCATAACAATTGAAATGTCCATCACATTTCGCGCAAACTAAGGCTGGATGGGCTAATACTTTTTATTATAGTAACTGCTAATATCGGTATTTGTTGTCTGTGTTTGACCGTAACCACCGAGAGAGAAGGCCTCTGCGATGAAACGTAATACATTGTTACGTCATCATAAATAAGGCATTGTTATTCGTATTTCTACCAATAACAAGTCATAAATTTGCCCTAACTATTCATCGCAGAGGCTTTTCCCTAGGTGGTTAGGGTTTGATCAACACTACCTAGACCTATGGCCTGATAACGGAAAAGCCATACATTGTTACAACATCCTTAGTCGACCGTTGTTAATTCTATTTCTACCAATAATAAGCCCTAAATTTGGTCGACTAATGATGATGTAACAATGTATGACGTTTTCGTTATTAGGCCTTCTGTCTAGGAGGTGTTGCTCTGACCAATACTACCTATAATAAAGGCCAGGGCGCTGAAACGTCATACATTGTTACATCACCTCAGTATTTAATCGTATTTCCACCACGGTCTACAGATATAAATGGTCGTCGAGCTCCATTGTTAAACTGAAGCTAAATTTCTAGCTCCCGATGGTGGTTGGGGGAACTCTATTGAAAAGTGGCACTCCATGTACAATCGGCCCAACTGTAACTGCAGCGCCACCCTCTCGGGAGTTTGAAACTTTACTTTATTTTCTATTTCAATGAAAGACCTCACGATCGGCCCTAGTGCGACCTATGCGGCATCTAGCGCGATCTGTTTTCCTTAGCTTCTCGAAACAATGGAAAATGGCGGAAGCTCGATGACCATATATTTCTATAGACCGTGATTTCCACCAAGAATAGGCCCTAAATTTGCCCTTCTGATGATGATATAACAACGAGGCCTACGAGATAACAAGGCCTGGAAGCGGAAAAGTCACCTGACCATCGGGGGTCTAGCAACAATCCAACCTTCATTGTTTCCAACAAACGGAAAAACATTGATTGTCAACATCCAAGATGGAGACAATGAAAGTTGGATTGTTGCTAGACCCCCGATGGTCAGATGACTTTTTCGCTTCCAGGCCTTGTTATCTTACTGGCCTCGTATAACAATGAATGACGTTTCAGCGCCCAGGCCTTTATTATATGTGGTATTGATTTGACCTGAACAATCCATTTTTTGGCTGTTTGTTTGGTAAACATTTTGCTTGTTTATTGAGAGCGTCCGGAATTTTTGGATCATTCAGGTGGCAACCAGTGTTGCCCACTTAGCGGATTTCCCGCTTGATTTAGTGGATTTTACACAAAAATTATGCAAAAATCAGCTAAAACATCCGCTAAAAATTATATTAGAACAATAGAATCTAGAGGATTTTTAGTTTGATTTTAGCGGGAAATATTTTTCGCGTTGGCAACACTGGTGGCGACACAGGCTAATACCTACAGACAATCTCGGCTATACGTACAAATTCGAGATCAAAAAAAAGATTGCCACCATTTAGTTTAAAACACTTCCGTACAAAACAAATGGAATCCCTTCTTCCATGTTGCGTGAATTCGCCCTTAAATTTCCGCAATGATATTCGACACACGCTATAACACTTTAGTTGACAAATCAAAGTGTATATTTTGTCACCTCAAAATAACAGGAGTAAAGACAGTTTTTCTCAATTGCCTTTTAGCCTCTGACATCCAAATAATGATCTCAAATTTTATTCCTATGGTATACTAATTTATTAATAGACTGCAACTTGGGACAATTCACATAGTAAGAAAATTTCTTTACTCAGCCGTTAACACTTCCAAGTAATTGGGGTTAGCCTTCTAGAATTTGGCTTGCGGACTTGATCAGAGTTCGGTTTTTCCAAAACAATACATATAAATAACAATTATATGTACGGATTCAATAATATCTAACTTGAAATTTATGCTTCGTAAATTGTGAACTTAAGTTTTATTAAAGAATCATAACATCTATTTATTCAATTAGAAGCACCTGGATGTGGGCTTTTCATATTGGTACCCCTAGATTCCTGTTATTGGTAAACATTATTCTATGAGTTTTTCTATTACAGCGAAATTTGAATCTTGTTTATGTCAATTAAAGTTTAAAAGAATCTTAGAAAAATTTGGATTTGAAGGTGCGTTTCTGTAAATTATCTATTGAAATAAAAGAAAAACAAGCGCGTCATCGGAATTACTTGAGGTTTTTATAATTCTATGACTTCGAAGGATTTCCCCTTTATCGCTTTTTAAATTTTGTAATTGCTCACGGGAATGGGATTTAAGTGTGGAGCCCATGGAACCTTTGCCTGCCTAATGTGTGGGCGTAACACACCCTCCTTTTTAGTTTTATCTCCTTTTATTCGGCGCTCTATTGTCACAAGTTGCAGTCGTCAGTGGATTTAGTCTGAAAAGCAAATTGCACGATGCAAAAACTGCACGTAAAAAAGAAAAATGCACAGAGTTTAGGGTTAAGGATGACTTTATTTCGAGAGCCGCGGTCGGAGGGGAATCGACGAGGAAAACATAAAAAGCGGCGAAGCGTCAAGCGAGCGCGCGGGCCCCGCACTTCGTCGTCATGTGCCATTGCCTTCGTCGCGTGAGAGGCTGCGGCTCGCGTCAACCTAGTTTACTCAGCAGCAACAGCAACCCTGGCCGCCTAATTATGCACGCGCAGAGGCTCTTCGAATGATGCCCCACGGACAAACAGAATATATTACAGGCTACTACTACTAATACCCAGTATAAAGTTTTCATTCAATGAAGGCAGCACCAGCGGTTTGAACTTTTGCACCTGCGAGACAGGAACTCTACTGGGCAACGCCTTTTACAGCTATAAATTTATAAAGAACGACATCTTAAGAGATGCATTTGCCAGTTCTCTCTCTCTCTCTCTCTCTCTCTCTCTCTCTCTCTCTCTCTCTCTCTCTCTCTGCGAAACAAAGCACACTATGTGCCAAGTTATTCCGTCCGCTTCTGCATTCAAGAAGTATCTAAAGGTTTTTACAAAAATTTGTCAGAAAATTTTAAATCCTATAAAAATCTCCTTCAGCATAAAATATGCTTTTGTTGAGTTGCAAACAGTGTATAAAAATATTCAGAAATAATGTGTCTGTCTGTTTCTTAAGGTTTGCCTTTTCTTTATTGTAAGCAAGTTTTCCGCCGCTCACCCATAAGTAGAGATTAACTGCTGAATATATTTTGCTACTCTTATCTCTGCCTCCTCTACCCCTCTCACTCTTTATTTGACAAACCTAAAAATAACCTAAAACCCTACAGAATTCATTTTAGATAAAAGTATATAATTTCATTTAACATGAAATATCTCATTTCGTATTGAAAAATATCTGCCTTCAGAACAGATAGACAAGACTTAAAAATGGTCTCATTGTATTCTGTTACACTCCCTACATCAGCCGCAATCAGATTTAGGCAAATATTTTCAATGTACAGATACGACGGTTCTACAGTTTTATTATATGAATATACACGGATTGATCAGTAGGAATACAAAGGGTTGGTTCATGTTTACGGTGATGATTGCTAAAACATCGTAGCTTGGATTTGAAATGCACGAGGCTCGTGAAATTTTACAGGAGAGTTCGGTAACAATTGAAGTTATCATTCCGTTCATCATTTTCAAGTTTGCTGGCAAAATGCCTTCATAAAATGAATTGGTGGTGGTTACTCTTATTCCAGAATAATATAAAAGTGTAAGGGGAAAAGATTTCATTATTTCCAAGAATGGTATAACAAAAGAAGACAAATGGACCCAATCAACAGTGCAGCGTAGAGAACGAAAAGCGCACCCCTGTTCTTCCAGTATTAAGGCGAAGAGTGAAGAGGGTACTTTTTACAAAGGGTCATTATAAGCAAGACTGGAACTTCTGTTGAATCGATAAATCCTTATTCTCCAAGTTTTGATATTAGAACATCGTAATAAGGCCCGAATTCACGCTTTGTTGCCAAGACACATTGCACAGAGGCAAATCAAATGCAGAAAACTGTATGAACGCTGTTTGGCAGGTGACAAATGGAAGAAAGTGGTCACCTTGGATAAGGCTTGGCTCTATTTAACGAGAGATGGCAAGACACAGACAACTTTTCATCGACACCAGGGTAATATGACTCGAGCTGACTGGTGTGTCAGGGCAAGGGTAGTTTTCCGAAAGGATTCATGGTGGTTGCTGTTCACCAAAAAGGCGGGATCTAAAGCTAAGATGAATGTCCCTGCTATCATATGAACCTAGGGCAAAAGACGTGTACTTCCACCAGGACAAAGCATCCAGGCACACTGCTAAATCGACTATCCAGTACTGTGCTCGAATGGAGCAAGAAACTGGGATTATGGTTATCCCATTCTCAGACATCCCTGTCAAATCAACCGATGCTTCCCCCATAAATATTTGAAAATTCGGTCTCCTTAAAAGAGCTCTTCATATAAGACACCCGAGAACACTTTCTGGATTATGGAAAGCCTATCGATATGAATGGAACAGAATCGCCTCACTGTTCTCCGTAGAAGCCTCTTACAGTGTACACTAAGATGTCGAGCGATTATTAGAAGACAGGACCATTGCATAAAGCACATTAGGTGGTGGAGAAATGGGTTCCAGTAGACCTACAGCAAGTGTATTCTCATCACCATAAACATGAAACAACCCTCCGTACTGCACACGAAATAGCGTTTCTTCCTTTTAAATATAAACAAGATCACATGGATAGCAAATGAAACATATGAGGTAGAAAAACAAAGACTCAAGGAAACTACTAATCCACAACAAAAGTTTATTTATACGAATGCGCATTTCGGCAGCCAAGCTGCCTTCGTCAGCGTATCCAAGACTTGATCAGGACAGAGAGTTCTGTTCAGATGAAGTATGAGAATTACATAGACGTATATATAGTAAAAAATGAACTAGTTACAATCCAATCAAAAGGCAAAAAATAGATACAATAAATCTATAGGCTAGCTGAGTATGAGTCCTTTGTCCACAGTTTGTTTGAGTCCTTTGTCCACAGTTTCTGGCTCCAATTCTCTCTATATGAGGTAGAGTTCGAACTTGTCGTGGACTGGCCGCCGTGCAATACTGTGTATCTCCGAAAGTTGTTTAGTTGCTGATCTATATAACCTATGCACTACGTATCGATCTGTCATTGCTCTACACACGCGCGTGATAAACTGTGCAGAATTATAAGAAGTAGACTGCAGCGTTAATGACGAATCCAATAACGTGCATTCATCAAATTTGCCGGTGATAAAACAAGTTTACGGATAAATAGCCATGAGTCGTTGTGGTGTATTTAAATTTCAAAAACGTTTCGCGGAGTACAGGGAAAGTTTGGAGGAAGATGTACATAACGGTCATCGAGGAACAGCAAGGGTGCCTAATAACTGTTCCCTAAATAACTTTGACATCACCGCTATGTCGGAAATCAGTCATGGCATCTGTAACACAATACTCACAGAGGACCTCAAAATATCTCGTATAATACAAGCACGTGGCTACTGTGAACGCCACCACTACCTGAATTCTCAAAGGTTAAATGAAAAGTGGCTAAAACTAAACGGTAACACAAAGAGAGACGAACTTGAAAAGTACGATAACTTCCTCTTTATTAATATATTTAATGAAACAAAAGATCAATAGAAAGAAATTATTAATTGAATTACATTTTTCTTTAAGGCTTCATTACGTAAACAAATCAAAGTTCCATTGTCAATTCATTCATTGATATAGATTGGTTAAATTTTAATGATCTGGCAAAGTTTATTTGACCAGAGTTATCGTAAAGAAATGGAGAAAAATTAATAATGAAAAAACTGCATGAAGTTAACATCAATTGCAATGTTCTTAGCAAATCATCATTAAGCTCCAAGATTCAGTTTGATCAATACAATAGGTTTCTGGTTCTGGATTCAAGCAGACTTTTACCGAAGTTTTATACTATTTTTGCTCCAACGGCCATGGCTAAAGCGAATAAACAATCCAGCGCTCTCGCGACAATTCTCAAGCGGCACAGCAAACTCTATTTTGGTGACGATAGAGAGATTCAATATCGATAATTTCACCAACCATTTCTAGTCTTCTAGGTTCCCGGTCCAAATTGCCAAATGCTAAAGTGAACGTTGCGGGTGAATAAAAGTTCTGTTTATTAGGGATTCTCCTAAATTATGCATGACATCCTGACCCATGCGCGATACATTTCAAGGGAGTCAAAACAACTTGCGGAAGACCTGAGTACTCACTAGTTAAACGTC
>JAHWFO010024642.1:1028550-1096943 GCA_023313115.1 Rhysida immarginata | reverse complement strand
TGACGTTTTCGCGCTCAGGCCTTATCTTTAGGAGGCGTTGGCTGGGGCCCGTTATTTCGTTGGCCCCGATGTAACAATGTGTGACGTTTCAGTGCGGAGGCTTTCTTTATAGGAGGCGTTGACTCATTCCGCTTGTATTCCACTATAAATCACATATAAAAGGAGTAAAATCCACTTATTAAACTTTTCTAAAAATCGTTGACATGATTTGTAAAAATAAAAAAAAATAATTAAATAAACAGAAAGATTAATAAAATATGTCGCTTGAGTAACATAAGAAATGCGGGCTCGGTGGCCGAGAGCGCTTAGGCGCAGGTCTCATCGCTATCGGACGGTAGAGTTGCGGGTTCACATCCCGCCGAGGACATGGGTGTTTATCTTTCTGTTTGTCCCTGGGCTCGGTGCAATATTTCCTCGCGAAATCAGTTCCAAGGTTTTCGTTGACTTTGTACAACAATAATCTAACTCACTTTAATAATAATAATATAGGAAATAATTATAATAAATTCAATACGAACGGTAAATTAAACTTAGTTATAAATTGATCATTATTTCATAATAAATGAATAAAATGAAAATAAAATAACAAAAGATAATACTTAAAAAAATGTAAATGAATCAACACATTAAAAAACATATAAAATAAATTAAGTTAAAAATAAATAAATCAGTATATAAAATAAATAAAATAGCATAAACATAAACAAATATAAAAATAAATACTTGTTGAAATGTGAAGACCCTATTATAATAATTAAGTGTAATATAATGGAAAAACGATAGCGGAAACTCGGACTGAAGTATTATTGACTCAGTTAGCCTCCAGAGCGCAAACGCGTTGACGTCATGCATAAATTAGGCGAAGGGTCAATACTAAAGAGAAAAAAATGATCGTCCAGAGGGCTCCAAAATGGTTCGCATCGGGTTGCTTGCTTCTACAGTACTTTTGTTTCTGGAGATCGGCTGAGGGCGTTATCATCACTTTGACTCGGATTCTTTCCAGCAGTGTCGTTGACGGTGACGGACGCTTGGAAGAAATGGATCCTTCACTGAGAGACAAATTAAAAAAAAACAAAAACAAGACAACAACAGGGACACAAGAGAAACAATAACGAAAAGATTAGTAAGGAACAACTAAAAATCTAAAAGAAGATTCTGAATGATGCGTTGAACGATGAATTGAAGCACCAATCACGAGGATCACAAGGTAAAAAAAAAAAAATCGGCGTTAAGGAGGCTCCATAGCTTATGCGTAGCACAAGGAATCAGATGGAGAAGGCATCAAGAAACTGAGTTTGAGACGGCGTCGAAGGCGACGAGGACTACTATCTTGCTTGTGGACAGCTCGAGTCGCTATAGCACCATAGAAAGACTAACTAATACTAACTAATATGTAAACGAGAAACGAAACGGTAATCAAGAATGACACTAAAATAAATTAAATAGAGAACCATAAAGAAACAAATGGTAACTCAGCTGCTTTTTGTCGTCAATCCCAATGATGCGTTGATTTCTTATTTCTTTTTCTTATTTCTTTTTCCATTGCGTAAAGTAGTGGGTTCGTGCGGAAAGCTCGATCAGGTATCGTAATTACCTTGAACAAGAATACATAAACCTTTGAGCGGAGGTACGGACAAACAAGGCACTACTTCCATTATCAAGGACGTAATCGATCCAAGTCCAAATATGTCGGTCGTAAGGGTTACATGATGGCAACAGAAATACTTGCGGCGAGCAAAGCAAATTATGCTAATAACTGCAGCAAAGAGGCTTTCGCATTACCACACGGAAAGACAGGGTCCATGACGACTGCTTAATCGATGAGTAAGTAGTAGAGGAGAAGTGTTTAGGTTGCGAACGAAGAGATGACTATACTCTGTCCAACGAAAGTTGGAGTGAGCGTGTCCAGTTAAATTTCCTATTTCAATTGTTAGACAATGTTGCCAAAGTAGAATTAACAATGTCTAACAATTGTAATAGGAAGTTTAACTGGACACGCCCACTCCAACTTTCGTTGGATAGAGTATAACTATCTGAAAAACCAATTCGAAGCCAACACACAACGGAAAACTGAGCGTGGAGCGCGGCACGTTGCGCGAGAAAATAAACATCGAACTAACGCACAACAATGAAGACAATCTTGTTTATTGTTTCTTCATCACTATTGGCACTCAAAAGTCTTAAATTAAACAAATATTTTACTTTTTTCTAAGAAATTCGAACGAATAAAAGGTTTAAATTTCAGGATTCTTCAACAGAAGTCTAAATAACAAGAAAGAGCAATAATCACTTGAGAATAATAATGATTAAAAAGTAAACGATGAAACAAAAAAATATTAAGTTTTCATTTCTCTTATAAATTAAAATCAGGAGAAACCTTTCACTTAATTAATTCGAGAAAAAAACTTTCTTTCAAAAAATCCAGTTCTTTTTGTTACCTCCGGAAGGACATTACACCCCTTAAGTATCAACCCTGCAGAGCAGTATGAAGACCGTTTTATCATTTGCGGTGACCCTGTCGACCATGCTGGCGAGACAAAATGTTTCTGGAATGACAGTTTTGATGAGCAGAAGATGTTCAGGTGGATGCGATACAAGCAAGCTCTTCGGTCGATTCCGAAACAATTCTATCAAGAATGTTTCCAGCAAGTATACCCTTGTATCGGTGGTGGCAGAAGTGTGCATTTGCGAGGATGGTTACTTTGAAGGTGGACGTGCATAAGATGGTGAAGCTATCTCTCCAGCATGGACGGTAGAATTCTAAGCCATGTGTACTGAATTGATGCAATGATTTTTAGTTTGTCACCCGGTTTGATTTAAATGACTTCCAACGAAATTTGGGAATTCGAAGGTCTAGATTGAGGATCTTTTAAATGACAATCATTCTACGATATTTACGTAAACAGTGTTTAAGTCATGGAACAAATGGTGTAAAACGAGAAAAACACATCTTTGAATAATGAAACACACAAGGGAGACAAAGGCTAATTGACAAGGTTCGCATAACTACAGTATAGTGCTTTTATTTACTACTATGAAATGTCATTACGAGAAAAACATATACGTAAATCTGAAATTGACTATCACTGGCTCTTATAATTAGCTAATTCCAACAAGTCATTTGCTTCAAAGTGGCTGATACGAATCGGTTTTACATGACTAAAAAACATCTCTACCCAATGATTTTTATTTGCTAACTTTATTTCCGTTCAAAGGGCTCATGAGCACTCACTTTAAGAACGTGTCCTTTATTCTAAATTAATGAATAACGTTTTATTTCGCACCGCAGACTGGATTTTTTAAAGTTTTAATTAAATCATCTAGTTCCCCATTTTTTAGATACAAAAACTGATTTTTCTACTTAATTTCTGTTTAAATCTATGTCCTTACGTCACATGAATATGAGAGAGTCTGTCTTCATTGTAACACTCCTTTCGTCTGTATCGCAATCAATGACAAAACTTTTGTCACAAAAGGGCAAGAAAGCTGCATACAACGACTCACCAAGTCTCCATAGACATTCTCTATGCGCTTGTGAATGTTTGTTACTGTCTCCTTTTCTGCCAACAGAAATTCAATAACTGCTTTCTGTTTGGAACGTACCTCATTACAAACTCCAATATTGTTTCCAAACTTCCAAACTTTGAAAGCGTGTTGTTTCGTTGCCAACTAGCGGCAGACTATGAAACTACATGAGCTAAATGCGCGATAAGATTAAAGATACTGGGCATTAAATATTTCATTTTTTCAACAAAAATTGGCCGAAAAAAAATCTGTTGCATCATTTATTATATGCAGTTTTAGCTTTCCGCGCCATTTTATGCAGTTTTATTTAACTTATCCTGGGAATTATTTTTTAAATTTCCATCTTCCTCATCTTCGTATTTATACAGGGTGAATACAAAAGTCTGAACCCCCCTTTTATTTTTTGAACCGAAGCAGATATGTCAATTTTGATGAATCCAATGAATAGAACTTGTGGGTGGCCTATCCCATGGTGCACTTTTCATCATCCCAAATATGCAAATTAGGACACATTCAAAATTTATTTCAAAAACCGTAAGGGATAGAGAAGAAAACCCAATTGCAAACTTGTTCAGCATAAAAAAACAAACAAAACAAAAAAAAATCATCCAAATCGGACCAACCAATCACCCACAATCACGTGGTGAACTGTTTGTAGTTTACAAACAGTTACACTGCACAAACAAGTTTCTTCAAACAGTTTAAAAAAAAGTTAATCAACAAAATGCTCGATGTGACGACCGTGGGCACCATAACACAATTGGGCACGGAACCTAACTGACGCCAAAACATCGGCAAGCATGGCTGGTGTCACTCCTCGGCACGCTTCTTGGATTCGTTGAACCAGATCCTTCAGTGAGGCGGGCTGCGTAGCATAAATCTTGTCCTTCAGGTATCCACACAAGAAAAAGTCAAGTGGTGTAAAATCAGGGGAGCGGGGTGGCCAACGAACTGGTCCTCCTCGGCCAATCCATTGTTGTCCAAACATCTCACTTTAATGCTCGCGAACGACCAACCCGTAATGTGGAGGAGTTCCATCATGCTGAAACCACGTGCGCTGATACGAGGCCAATGGCAAATTGCCAATGAAGTCTGTGACTATCACGTTGAGAATTTCCGCCCGATAGCGTTCTGCAGTCAGTGTTCCATCGTAAAAATACGGTCCAACCACAATGTCATTGTACAATCCACACCACACATTGATTCTCTAGTTCACTTGATGAGTTGCTTCTCGCAGACATCGTGGGTTTTCGTCTGCCCAATGATGATGGTTGTGCCTGTTGATAACTCCATCCCTGGTGAACTGGGCTTCATCTGTCCACAACACCTCATGAATGAAGTTTGGATTGTCATCCAGGCAGGTAAGTAACCAGTTGCAGAAGGCGGCCCTAGCAACATAATCCAATGGCAGTAACTCCTGGTGACAATGAATATGGTATGGGTGAAAATGATGTGCGTGTAGAATGTTGAGAACAGTTCTCTGATGGCACCCAACATCTGCAGCAATTGCTCTGCTGCTTGTGTGGGGATTTGCAGCAACTGCAGCCAGAACTAGTGTTGTATCCTCGTCGACTTGTGCCCTTTGTCGTCCTCGTTCTGCATTAACATTCCCTGTAGCCTCGAATCTTTGAATAATGTGACGCATTGTTTGACGAGTGTCTCGATACAACCTAACTGCAGCAAGTAGATTTCTCCTTGCCTCTCCGAAGCAGAAGATCATGTTGACCATTTCCGGAACAGTGTAGCTTGCCATCCTGGAATTGTTCTGTCTTCTGTGTGCTGAAACATGCCTTTTATTTGCTTTTCCGCATGAAAGTAAATGTGGGTATGGTAATTTATGTTATTTTTTGATTTGCATGCTTTACATGGTGGAAATATCAACATTCAGTTTTCCTTGTGCAGTGTGACTGTTTGTAAGCTACAAACAGTTCACCACGTGATTGTGGGTGATTGGTTGGTCCGATTTGGATGATTTTTTTGTTTTGTTTTGTTTGTTTTTTTATGCTGAACAAGTTTGCAATTGGTTTTTTTTCTCTATCCCTTACGGTTTTTGAGATAAATTTTGAATGTGTCCTAATTTGCATATTTGGGATGATGAAAAGTGCACCATGGGATAGGCCATCCACAACTTACGATTCATTGGATTCATTAAAATTGACATATCTGCTTCGGTTCAAAAAATAAAAGGGTGGGTTCAGACTTTTGTATTCACCCTGTATAGTCTACTTTTAATGAGATTATTATTTTTTCTACAGTTTATATTTAAAAAACATATTAATTACCGAAAACATAAGAAAATTGGCATCGATCCTCAATTTCGGGTTGTGACAACGTAATGATCGGAAAAGATAAAAGGAGAACGATCGATATCAGCTTATAAGTAGATTACAATGAATGATATTTAAAGCACGTTTTTATAACATCACATATAACATTAATTTACACAATTTTTTTTAATTCTCACCATAGACGAGAGCAAACATATATTTTTCGAAACTTCTGACCAACATTGAGTTTACTGTAATGTGAATAAATATTTTAATGTTAAAAACCTTCGCTATCTGCATATTAAGACGAATGCAGATAACTTACCCTCCTGCCGGCTTTAATTTCGGAAATGATTGCTTTACTTTTTTTTTAAATTCTAAATCACGATTTAATCAAGCTTCCGCTGCGCGCTTTCCTTGTGCTCGTATCTTTTTAAAGAATGAGCGATGAAACCGAAATTAATTTCTACAAAATATCATGGCCAAGAAGCTGCAATGCCACTTTATGAATCATGAATTTTATCCCGAATTCTCCTGTCTATCAGTGTTTTTATTCCATGACACTTTATATGCGATTGGATTTTTTATCGTATAATCATTAAAGTTTTTTCATCAACCGAGACCTATTTCAAATTGCAACTCCAATAATGTTACGCACTGTTCTCACAGGTGATAAAAAAAATCTTTTTTTTTCCTTATCATTACTCTACATGAGTTCTTAAGCTTTACTGATTTCAGCAGCAAAATAACCATGAGAACTGACACTGTTCTTGTTAAGCTCTGCTTCTTGATTTGTACGCACCAACAAAGACTTGTTGGAAAGAACTGTGAAGGTGATTGCTAATTTAAGTTAAAATGTCTATGGACAGCAGTGATAAATCATTGGTGAATAGGGCCACAGTTACTGGTAATTATATAGGAAACTGCGAAAAAATCTTTTGGAGTTTAAAGGTTAACAACAAAAAAAAAAAGTAAGGTGAATGTATTTTTTTTTTTAATTTTATTACATAATCTCCTTCATTCTCGACATACATTTCTCGTTCAGTTATGAAGTTTTTGAATCATTCGGCAGATTATTTTTGCGCATTGCTGAAATTTCGTAGCACTTTTGTTAATCAACAGTTCTGGACCAGTATTTAGAAACCTCAGTTTCAAATAGCCTCGAGGGGAAAAACATTTTGAAGGATCTCCTAGCCAATCGTGTTCATCGAGTTTCTGAACAACCATTTTTTAAGTATGTACGGAACTTCAGATCGACGTGTAAAATTCTCCTGATAGTTGGACTAGACAACCCGAAAGCAAAATCATGTTTACGGGCGGAACATTTGTGAGACTGCTAAAGGACTGTCTTACAATTTAAAAATCTTCTGGCGTCCGAATGCTCCATGGTTTTCCAGGTGTTTTTTTTAACGACGAACCCGTGGCCCTGTGTTTATCAACGGCCCGGAACAACCAGCATTTCGACCAAGTGAATCGGATAAGAAAAGCTCTCTGCGTCGGAAAAATACTTCAGTAATGAACACGCGGCACATCGCGTTCAAACCAAGGGTGACAACTGCAAATGGTAAGACATATGCTTCTGGAAGACCCCACGACCGCACTTTTGGTTGCGAATTCTGTAAACAGAACCGTTTTTGTTTATTCTTGATATGAAAACCGGTAAAGTAAGGGAGTAAAAAGACCCCAATATCTTAAGAAATCAATCTACAGAATAATCGATTGGTCGATAATTAAACGAAAAGAACTTGCACATAGAGACTAAAAAATTTAATTTGGCTAGGAATGAGCATGGGGAAATACAATTACCTAGAGTGGAAGGCGGCAGAACATAGATTCTCTTTACAAAAATTTTTTTAAATACAATAAATTTGACATATCTATCTTTCAAACAACCGTTGTATTAGACTTTGCAAATGAAATGGCCGAATAAAGGTAGGAGTTCTCTATTGGCGGGAGAGGCGGAAGCGTAAGGCAACATGAGGGCAATGCAGTGTTAGTGAACCTGCCTGTTCTCTCAACTGAGCCGATTCAGCGTTGTTTGCAGTGCGCTTGAAAGTACAGGGTGACCCAAAAAAACGGGAATTTTTGAAATGCGTAGTGGTAGCCTCGAGCAGGTGGCAGCACTGTGGGATAGTGACCTTGAGCAAGTAAGCACTTTGCCATTTTAGTAACCATGGGTCAGTGGAACGGGCAACAGCGTGCGTTAGCCATAAAAATGTTTATAACCGTGTGATCTCAAGATTCGGTAACTTTCCCTGGCACCCTAGATCGCCAGATTTGTCCGTTTGTGATTTTTTTTCTTGTGGGGCTATCTCAAGAGTAAAGTGTACACGACTCGACCAAGAACTCTGGATGAGTTAAAAGAGAGAATTCAGGATGAAATTCACAGTATCCGAGCTGAGATGTTGCAGAGGTCAGTGAGGAATCTCAACAGCAGATTTCAAGAATGCATTCGTACAGGAGGACGCCATAAAAATAATAAATTCCATTAATGTTTCGTAAATGGCAAATATAGAGGTTTCAATTACTAGGAATAAAATGTTTTTCTTCCATCACTCTTGGTTTTATTGGATTGTTAAAAAGTTCCCGTTTTTTTGGGTCACCCTGTACTTCGCAAAAATCTTGTAGATGACAAGTAGATGTATAGTTTTATAGAATTTCTCTGTGCGTTTTTGAAAAGCAGCAATACTGCAGCATTTGTCCAATCTTTCGGCACATTCGTTTGTTCAAGGCATTTTTTGAAAAGCGCTATTAATAACTTGAATGAGTGCTCTCCTGCTTCATTTATAAGATCATTGGGGAGTCCATCTTGACCAGGATATTTTCCCTTCTTCTTTGTAAATATTAATTCAATATAAGATTTACTAGCTGAGATGCCTGTCTTCGCCGAGCTTTTCAAGGCAAAACGAAGGCGGGGTATCAGTATCTATCTACTCTTGGTCTTTATCAATGTTGTTTAAGGTTTGATCGTGGAACTTGTTAATTGACATTGCATAAGTTGGGCGAACGGGAAATTGACGACGTTTGAATTCCACAAAATGATCAGTCGCCTGTAACGGTATTCTTGGTATTAAAACGAATTGCCTGCGTTATCCCCGCTGAGTATTGTAGCTTGTACTGAATCTGATTATTCGGAATTGGCTATTGTGTTGTTTAATATCCCAAACGTTCAACCTAATGACCGTCCACCCTACAATTTACCGACACTTCGGACTTGCTGTGGTTTTACCTGGCAGTGCATATCGTGATATTATTTTGCGCCAGCGCACAGAAAGTAGAGTTCGGATTTTAGAAAATCATCCATGGTATGATCCTCTGGACTATGTGCTTATGTTTCCGTACGGAACGAAAGGATGGCATATTTCTGTGCATGTTCCGTACGGAACGCCAGTTTTATGCTTATGATCTTCAAATTCGTCACGTAAATGTTTAAGCTCGACGAAGACGGACATATACAGGGTGAGTCAAAACTCTGTTACCCCCTTCCTATCTTGTATACCTATGTAGTTATGCAAATTCCAATACAGGGAATGAATAGGAACTTGAGGGTGCTCTCCTGATGGAGCACCTTTCATCATCTCAAATATGCAAATTAGGACACATCTAAATTCTATCTCGAAAACCCTAAGAGATACACAAAAAATCCCAATTGCACATTTGTTCAACAGCAAATTCCAAACAAAACAAAATCCGATGAGCCGATCATCCACAATCCTCATTGCAAGCTCTGCAACAGGACAATTGGCTCTTCTACAAAGTCAATCTGATACAAAGTAAGTCTTTCCATCAACCCAGATAGTGTTCATTGTGATGTCCACTTGCACCATAGCATAATTCCGCACGACATCAACAAACGTGGCCGGTGTTATTGCCCTGCATGCTTCCTGAATTAGTTGTTGCAGATCCTCTTGCGAGGTGGGCTGTGTGGACTAAACTTTGCCCTTGATGTAGCCCCACAAGAAAAACTCAAGTAGCGGGTGGATCAGGCGAGCGTGGCGGCCAATGAACTGCTCCTTCTCGGGCAATCCATCGATCCGTAAACATCTCAGTTAGATGTTCACGTGCATGTAATCCAAACTGTGGTGGAGCGCCGTCAGGCTGATATCACATGTGCTGATAAGAGGCTAGTGACAGAGCATCAACAAAATCTGCCGCTATGCCACTGAGGATCTCATCCCTATAGCGTTCTGCTGTGAAAGTTCCCTCTAAAAGTATGGTCTCACAATGGAGCCATTGTACAGCCCACAACACACATTTATCTTCCAGTTCACTCGATGTGTTGCTTCTCGCAGCCATCGAAGGTTTTTTTCTGCCCAATAATTAAGATTGTGCTTGTTAACGACTCCGTCCCAGGAAAACTGGTCTTCATCTGTCCACAACATCTCATTCGCAAAGTTTGGATCATCATCTAGGTGACAGAGAAACCAGTTGTAGAAAGTGGTGCGACTGATGTAATCGGCTGTCAATAGCTCCTGGTGGCAGTGTAAAGATACGGGTGGAAACAATTTGCATGTAGGATCCTAATGACAATACGTTGGGAACAGCCAGCTACTGCGGCAATTGACCTGCAGCTGGTGTGAGGGTTTGTAGCAACGGATGCCAGGACTGCTACCGTCGTTTTCTCAGTAGTGCGTGTCCTTGGTCGACCTTGACGCTGATGCTGTTGGACAGTTCCTGTGTCTAGAATTCGTTGTACAATTTGTCTGATTGCTTGACGTGTTGGTTGGCGTTGATTGGAGTGTCCTTCTTGATACAGCTGGTTGTTGCATGATATTTTGCCTCGCCTCACCAAAGCAGAGGACCATGTTGATCATATCCTGGTTAGTTTACTGTGCCATCTTGCTTTGGTCTGAATTTTTCTCAGCTTCAAATGCCTTTTTATACCAATTTCACATGAAACTGGTGACTTTATGGTAAATTGTGGAACTTTCCAGAACAGGATAAGGATGGTGCATGAAATAATTTGCATGCTTGGCAAATGGTATTCAGAAGAAAAGAAACACAGAAATATGTTGCAATACACCGACAACTCTTCGAAGATCTTCAAATGACATTAGACCACGTACAAAGCACAGCAATCGATGCTGCCGACTTCCATACTCAGTTGGATTAAGTATTAAGTCTGTCAAATCCCCGGAAAGAAGAGCTTCAAAGCTTCGACTCGAAGAAAAGAGGAAATAAGAAGGAAAGAAAGAGTTTTTTTTTTAAAAAATACGCTTTATTTTGTTTTATTATAATATCTCTTCAGGCCGGCGTCAACAATTAATTTAGCAACAATAAACGACGGATACATTTAACCCTCGTCATAACGAATTGTTTGTTGTGGCAATTGGACAATTCGTAGTAATGAATTAGTACCATTAAAACATGAACCAGTGAACCGATTTGAAAGAATGTTTTTTTAACATGCATTGTCATCGGTCCTGCACATGTGTATCAAACTTCAACTCTCTACCTTTTCGGGAAGTAGGTTAAATTCGACTTCCAAGAATTGTTTACAAAGTTAGTTACAAGTGAAGCTAATATAAGCGTATTAAAAAAGGAAGCTGATACTCTGGCGTGCAATAGAACAGCCGGAGAGAGAAAGAAGCAAAAGAAGAAAGACCATAGGCGGATCGAGTGCGCAGAATCTGCCCAGAATCCACCGAAGACAAATAAAAGGCGCGATTCAAGGCAGGAAAGGGAGAGAGAAAGTGCCAGCGACCGACGACAGACTTGGAAAACGATCTGATGCCCAGAATGAGCAAGGAAGAACTTTGGAACGAATGGGAGGAGAGATAGCAGACTGAAGCCCTGGCAAAGTAAGATTTGGAACTTTAACAAAATTTCACGTTGTTCTACTTTGCCTAATTCTAAAGTGCCCACGGACGCCACTCGAAAGCTTCGCCCGAGACGAGTTACCAAGACGGCCGATCGGAATTCTACTCGACGTCGACGGCCCCGAAGCAAGAGGCAGTACGAATACAAGTTGCCAGCTGACAGCCGCCAGCGAGCCTATCGACGGAGTCCAAGAGGGCCTTATCCTCCTCAGTCCATCCCTGACGATAGACGCCTTAAGGAGCACAAAGATCGTAAGAAGATTTTATATTCAGAATCTAATGGCCAAGCATTTCAAAATGAAATTTTGTCTCTCTCACTGAATGAACTGACTTCCTCTCCACATTTATCGGCGGACAATCGTTCGCAAGGTGCTGCTAATGATTCGACCATAGCGGACTGAGCAGGACCAATAAACGACGCCCCTCTTGAGTATCCAGAGCCAGACGCCACGACAGCGAATAGCGACTGCTCGCTGTTTGACGAAATACGACGGATGACCACGAGTCCTACCCGTCCAGCCACTTTTAATAATTCATTCCCGTGGACGTTGGAGGCCATCTAAGTAACCCTTCCATTACCTAATTCAGCCAGCATTTGCGTTGGGCGCCCGCGTGAATGTCCGCGCTTGGACATCGGTTCGACTTCGTTGGGTACTGAGCCATTAATTAAGAAATTAAGTTATAGTCACTTAAGTCTTACAATTTGACACTGTGCTTTATTTTACTCGTTATGACATTATGCTAATTACTGATTCTGTTTGCTACAGTTTCCACTTCCCGGTTGACTTACCTTGAGAGGTTGCCGCTATCCGAAATTGCGGTGCCAATAACTGCCTTAGCTGGTCATCACGAACCCGTCTTCTCCAGTCCGGTAGATGCCCCTGCTCGTCCTCACCTCTCGACGATCAGAACTACCTTAGCCCGATTCGTCTCTAACAAACCCTTGGAGCCTTCATTCGTGGATGACACAGCGCTTGATTTGGACTAATAGATATCCATTCTCTATACATTATTACATTGTAATTTCCTCCAGCCGAGGAAATACCTCAATTCTTGATTCAAGATTTATTAAAATTGTTCTTTACAATTTCACCTCGTTGTTCCGCTCTGTCATTCATTAAAATCCTTGACAAAATCCCAGCTGACATGCTTCTCTTCAAATAAAGGAACAGTTCTAATATATTCGACTGGTTACACTTTGAATATTCTTGTGTCATTTTTAACGGGAGAGCGACGATAAAGAAGAACTCAAGGGTAGTGTTCCCAAGAATTCAAAGTTTCCAAAGCTCTTGATTCAGGTTTCCGTCGAATTCAAGGTTTCTCCTTCGTTTTCTTTTTATGTAAAAGTGCCAAATGCGACGATCCGTTTCCCATGTTACTTTGCCGATGGACACGATAGTTCGCAAAACGATCTAGGACTCGCCATTTTCCCTTCGGAGCCGACTATATGGCAGCGAACCTTCCCTTTGTTTTTTTTATAAATTGTTCGTGATTTAACATAAAACTTTCCAACGATCTCTGCAAATACAGTGTATATAAAAATATCTACACTATCAGTTCATTTCTTATGCTTCGGTCTAAACTTATGAAGGGACAGAAAAGGGAACACAGCACTACGGAAATTATCGCACACTATCGTCGTCCGAAGCCAACTCATCTCTGCCATTATAAAAAAAAAATAAAAATAAAAAAAACTTTAAAACGAAATTCTTTTCTTTCTTTATTGCGTCAAGTTGATATATTGTACCACACTTATTGTTAAGGCAATGGTCTGTTCTTTAAAATGCAGTTCCTTTTCCTTTTCCTACTTGTCGCTGTCTAACTATTCTTTTCTTCATCTTCGCGAAGTATCAAATCGCTTTTCACGTATCCAAATTTGCAACAAAGCGGTTTTTATGACCCGTTGTTAACGTCGCAGTTTTTGTTGTTATTGTTGTTGTTGTTGTTGTTTTTTGTTATTTTTTTTTCAATTGAAGGGCTCAGGGGGCATTAAGGACGTAACCCACAGAAAGAAGTTCTTACTAAATGTGAGTACTAACCAGCACATGTTACGATTTTGACTGCTTAACTCGGAAACTACGCGTTGGAAGTCGATCAAATTTTAACGGCATACACAGTTTCATGTACCCTATTATTCCTCTACATTTCATTATCCTATGTGTTATGGAACCTGAGTTATTAACTTATTGATCTTAGTGGCGGCATTTTTATTTTTGTTCATAACTCGGTTTTCGTTTAAATTCGGACCCACGTTCATATGAACATTTTTGCTTAGAATAACCCATACTACATCCCCTAAAAGTTTGTACATTGAATTTTGAATCACCCTGTATATACATACAGAATAGCAAAAACCTGAATCCCAGAGCAGTGACTTTCGTGTATACAATTACTGAAGGCTTTCAGGTTTCTCAAATGAATTCAGCGGGGAAATATAAGATGCCCGTCAACACCATTTCCTCGGACATATTCCTTTGGTGTGATGAGCTACAAAATTGGATAATCTCTAGTAAAGATTTTAGCAAAGTGTGATTGGGTCACCGTCGCATAATTCGTATCGTTTTCAAACTAAGAAAAATGGACTCTGTAACTCAGGTTTGCTGTCGTTACAATTTACAATAAAAACCATTAAAAATCATTGTTCTAACCTTTGAAACTATTTAGATGTGCTGATTAAGCAGCCAATATAAAATATTGGCTTTGTACTGGTGCCCAATACCGTCCGTTCAACTCGCCTTTATAAAATTGAAGTTCCTCGTCGTGTGTCTTCCTTTACTTCCAGACACTTTCCATATACTACCATTTCTCTTTGGAATCAATTGTTCTTAGCGTTGCGCCTCATATTAAATGACTGCACATTCCACCGCTAAAAAGACTCTTGTATAAAGGCTATTATTTAAGCAGTCAAAGTCATACTTAGTTCTATCGTTCCCCTTCTGTTTATTTTTAAAATTTTATTCCATGGGAATAATGCTGCTTAATAATAATAATAATAATAATTAGGATATTCCTACACCCAAATATTAATACTCTCACATTAATTTTCCCCTTCCTTGCATTTGAGACCCTTGAACTTGGTGGCTCTCTTAGGTTCGACTTGGCTTCCGGACTTGATCCGCGTTTGGTATCTCCAAAACAACAACAACAATTTTATTTATTTATTTATTTATTTATTTATTTATTTTTTATTTATTTAAAAATTTTCATTTATTTAAAAATCTACATGTACAACAGTAACGTCAAAATTCAAAGAACAAAATCAAAAGGAAAATCCAAATTCTTTTCGATCAAAAGCAAAAATAGCACCCCAATCTCCGAAGCCCTATCAGGGCTTGTATGGAAAAAAGGGCCTACAATAATAATAATAATAAGTTAGGCTGATAGCCTGTCGTAAATAAAGTGCATCAAATACCGAGTTAGCGTTAATTAGCATTATTGCGCCGCTAAATTATAAAAACGTACTAAAAGTAGTAGTTTATAATTTTTTTCAATACGGCTCACCGCATCTCAAATCTACCTTTAGGTGGCCTTGTTTGATAATTTTTTAAAGTTATAATGTCATTAGAAGTTGGTAGAATAAATTATTGAAATATGAATAATTTGTATAGGACGGTACCAAGCTCAGCTGGAAAGAGAGGAGGGTTAGTTACTGAGATAGCAGCCAGCCGTAAAACTGCCAATCCTTTCACAGGTCGTCTAGTGCCTCAGGCGCAGCCCCCACATGACTATGCTGCTGTTGGCTGATCACCAGCATGGTAAATTTGCAGAACAAATAATTGAAGAAGCCAGGCTGACCATTGGGGATCAACTGGAACGAAAAACGAACAAAAGAAGAAAGTGCGAATTGAGATTAGGTGTGTGAAATTTGAGAGGGCGAGTGAAATTCCATGAAAATAACACATGAGCTGATTTGTAACTATAGATTAGATATTATGTATCTTCCCGAGATGTTATTGCCCTTTCAGAGAGCGAAACTAGTTTAAGTGTTCTTGCAGATAAGTTTAATGGTGTATTTGAAAAGCAAAAGATGAGAAAACAAATGGGCTTGTCAAAGAGAAGATAATAATTAAACTGAATAAACTCTTCCCTTTTCTACTTTGTTAATGTGTTTGTGTTTGAGAGGATATAAACACGGCCTTCTAGAAACTACCAGGCCTGAACATAGAAAAGATAAAACATTGTTACGTCGAACTGGTGTGCTCAAACATTGTTACGTTATTGACGTCATGTTCAGGCCTGGTAGTTTCTAGGAGGCCGTGATATAAATCAACAACTTTCATGATAGAAATGAATGGACATTTCTGGAGAAAATGAATGAATTTGTTTATTTGGAAAGCATATTTGAAGAGAAGGTGGTTTTCATGGTGAGACTTGGCGAAGAAGAGCTGGGATGCAGGTTGTATGTATGAAATGAGAATTTATCGGTGTGTGCAAAAATAGCTATGGCGTGATAGAGTGTTGCTACCAGTGTTAACATAAGGAAGTGAAACTTGGGTGTTGCACAAGAAGCATAAGAAATTCTTACAGATGAATTTTTTTTAAGGTGTGAAGAGATGGAACATGTTCCGAATGATATTATAAGGTGTGTGTGTGTGAAGAAAAGTAGTAGATGTAAACTATAAGTCTCCTTTGAGATGGTTTTGGAACGAATGAGTGATGAGCGGCTGAATAAACGATTCTATACTAACCATGTGGACAGAAAATATAGAAGAGGAAGGCCAAGAAACCTTGGGCCGAGATCAAGGAGAGGAATACCTAAGATTCTATGTTTATGAAAGTTTCAATAAAAGGCGGACAAAAGAATAACAGTAGAGGAAGCAAGAATTGCATGTAAAGGGACGTGTGGCGTCCCTTAACTTGGACGATTTTAGTCTTAGTTTGTCTCATGCATGATTTGCCTTAGGCGTGATATGGTTATTGTTTAAAATTGAAATTTGGCGCCAAAAATGAAAAAAAAAAATTTTTATGTAAAAAATATATATTTTTTTTAATAACGTGCTTTGAAAGACACAGGTTTATCGGTAAAAAAACACACACAAGCTTTTACTCGATTCTAAGAGATGCAGATTGAAAAACTGAAGCATACACGCGATAAAAAGCATGATAAAAAAAAGCACGATAAAAATATTTTTTGGCTATGTAGGATAAATACGGTGGTGGGGAAGAGTGATATATTGCGTCAAAAATTATATTTTAAGGTTAGAAACATTGTGCAATATTAAATCGACCCCAGCAGCTAACCTCGCACTACGTCACTTCCGGAAAAATAATGGCCGGCGCGAGGGGAGTGCAAATGCACTATTTTTCGTTTTTCAAAGCATTTTTTATAGTGCCCGGAACGAAAGAAAAAGGAAACTGGCGCATGCGTAAATTAATAAAACTATTTCAGGCAATCAGAAATGGACAGAAACCAGAGCATTGCTTATTCCTGGCATTCCCTTAGTGAAATCGCAGCTGAAACGAAAGTGAATCATATCTGGCGCTCAATTAATTGACAGGTTGAATACGATACAGTAACTCCGGTTGCCTTCCTCTTCTCTATTATTATTGTATCATTTCTATATCCTCTAAATAATTAAAAACATTATAAATTTTGGTTCTTGCTTGCGTTTTTATAGTTTTTCTTGAACAGACTTATACGCGAGGTGGAGATAGAAGCTCTGAATAAAACAATTTCTATAATAGATAAGCATTTATACGAGGCTCATTTACAAAGTCATGGCAACTATTTTTCTGCAGGCAAATATGTTGTTATACAAACATTTCATAATATACATAAGAAAATACATAATATACTTACCAATAATGTCTCTTACATGGGTTACTCAGACAGTATTGTAGACAAGGGAGCAGAGTAAAAATAAAAAAAATATATAACGGACATTGTTGGTAAAGTATTTTGTGTATTTTCATATGTACATTATAAAATATGAAGTGATATTACGCATGCACCACTTTCCTTTTTCTTTCGTGCCGGTTACTATAAGTCACTTTTTACCATCCTACCCAGCTAGAGCCTTTCATGAAACGAGTAAATACTTAAGATGAATAGGTCTGTCTAGAATCTAGACTGCAAAGTATTGCAAAGGCGATTAAAAATCTTTCCACCATAAATTATGTTTAAGGTGTCATTATTAATTTGTTCTTAATGTTCATATCCTCTGACCTGTTTAATTTAGAAAAGACGGCCACGAAAAAGCATTTACAAAAAATCACATCCCAAATTTGGAGGTATTATGCTGTCACAAAACACCTTGGAACTTTTGACAAGAAAGAATTTCCGACTTCAGTTTTAAATGATTAGAGGAATGCCCTGTGATGATGTTTTTCAAAGAAAAATCTATAGATCGTTATTCTGATATAAAACACGGGAAGGTTTAGATACCCTTGCCAGAACTTATCCAACTATGATGGGAGTTCTTTAGATAATGGAGAAGTTCTTGACTTATTATTCCGACTGCCGTCTTATCAACACAATCTGTTCTCTCTTCGATTTCAATACATATCGTCATGTTCCTTCCAAATGCTGAATCTTGGATGCCATCAAAAACCGTCGAAGGCTCTTTCCTTCTTTTTCTGTTTTAAGTTTCCACTGCAGGAGATCTTTAAACATTTTTGTGACTTCAATTGGCATTCTACCAAAAACGATGAAGATTCCACTCAGCGCTCTAATCAGTGTTCGCCACCTATAGTTAAAAAAATTTGCTATTTTCCAAAGGAAAAATGGGAGATTATTGGAAGCGATGCGAATAACTTCTTCTAACACTCGTTTTATCATTGCATTTTCCTCGAACCAATGACTCATTACTATAGAATCTTTAGCATTTCCTCCTATTTTTTATGCAGACAGTCAGGTCTGTTCATTAAAATATACTTTTTATATCGTATTAATAATGGGTAGTTTTTTAATACAAACCTTGTTAATGCAAAAAAGAGGAATACAATCTCTAAGTTGCATATGCTGGTGCTTCTTAAACATTTTGTCTCGCGACCCCTCTTATAGGACCTCTTTTTATAGGACCTCTGAAACATGAATGTCCTAATGTTTTATATGTTCCATGAATTTTCTCGACTTTAAGAAGCACTTACATGTACAGTATGTATGTTTGCAAGTGTGTGGTAGCATTCTTTCTAAATACTTTATTTCAGGAAGTCGCCAGACTTAAATACTAAAATTACTTCCTATTTTCAAAATAGTTGGTGAGCAACCATTAGGTATGTTTCTGATTTTCCTCCTAATACAGATTGAGAGTTTTTCAATTTTTTCAAGTAATTTGAAACGATTTACCATTTTCAGTTTCGAGATGGACTGTTTGCCGACCGTCGATTTCTTCTCTCTGTTTTTCTTTCTGCTTTTAATATTTGTCTATTAGGTTTTACCCTTCTCATATATCAAAGAAATTGCAAAGCAAAATAATTTAATATGTAAATAAAGCATTTTCCAACAGATATTAACATTCTACTGATTGCAGGGACGCATAGAAAACCTTCACTGGCTTTCGAAGAACCCTATTTCTTATGGTTCGACGGACTGTCTCATTCACGAGCAACTCTGGGCGCATAGGAAAAGTTTACCAGGGTAATAATAATCTGTACCAATTATCATATATGGAGCAGTACGGTGTAAACTGTGGATAAGCAAAGAGATGAATGAAAAGTGAGCTCTTGTCCACGATGAACATCTATCAAGTATGGTTTTAAGGACGAAGAGAAGATTAAGTAATTAAATAAAGGTAAAGAAAAACAATAGACGAAGAGAGCCAGTATCCCTAAATTATCATTAGCAGTCCTTGGTGATGCATATTAAGGTTAAGAGATTTCAGACGAAGCAGTTCTTTGAAAAGAAAGAATATATAGATCTAATTCAGATTTTGGACCTTAGCTACTGCAAGTTCTGAATCCAGATAAACTCACCAATAAGATTAATATACGCACTCACCAGGCAATTTATTAGAATCCCCCCCCCCCCTCCCACCCATTGAAGTGCAAATGATTCATAACCTCGTTGGTATGTTCAGATGATCTGAAAAGGAATGTAGCGGAAACAAAAGACATCTTCACCTCAATTCCAACTCCTTCATGAGCAAGATGAAAGATCTGCAGATTTTGAAAGGAATATAATAGTAGGCGGTAGAAGTTACATGACAGGCTTAAGGGAACCATTTTCTTTTTAGGATTTCATACAAAGCTACTATAAGTCAGGAGTGTTCGCCAAATAGTGTGATAAAGAAACAAAAGACATACCCAGAAGTAAAACTGTGAACATCCACGAACCGCAGATAGGTTGAGCTAAGAATGCCTAAATTCATCAAGACAACCGACATGGTAACAACGTAATACAATACTGGATCTGTAGAGGGCATTTTGAAATGCACAACCCGTCGAACCAATGCACGGTTTAATTACAACAGCAGTTGCCCTCGCCATGTTCATCTTCTATTGGAACATGGCATGAAAAAACGACTTCTATGGGCGCGTGATGTTCAAGATTGAACTATGCAATGTTGGAGAAGAATAGGCTGGTTTGATGAGTCCCGTTTCCAACTGCTCCGAGGAGCCAGTCAAGATTTGGGTCACTTGTTTGTTTGATATCATTGTGATGGGTTAGGGCAATTTTTATTGGATTTGACTGGATTCTTTAATCAGATTTGATGAACGTCTATCTAATTCCAAAACCTTAAATATCATCTGGTCATGCCGTTATAAGCCCCGAAGTATTTAAATAACACGATAAAAACTTTAATAATTGCATCTTGGTCTGTTTTGCTTGAGTACAAGAGTAAAAAGAGAGTTTTAGAATAGCAGAATGGTAGTGTTTTAATAAAGGAACCTACGCGTTTCGAAATAACATTTCATCATAAGCGTAGGGAGCGATTACGACCAAGTCAGTCCCGCCACCGAATATATGGTATATGCCCACTAATCAGAGAAGAGGTTTCTAGCTGACTGTCAGAAATTAAGGACGAGCATCGTCCGAAATTTATTGACAGAGATGATAAAAAAGAGGAGAAGAAGGAAAACAGAAAAAGAATGGAGCGAAAGCGCTATAGAAAGAAAACACCCCCGCCAAGAATAGGAGAGGTCGGAAGAGACCAAGAGATGGAGAAGAAAGTGAAAAGGGGAGGAAGGAAGAGAGAAGAAAAATTACAATGAGAGCGATTTTGGATTCCGAGTAGAACGATTCAGAAAAGTAAGAGGTGAGATAATTCAAAATACGATGGAATTTAGAAGGAGACAGTGAAGCACACGAAGGAGTTTGAAGAACGGATAGAGAAAAGAAATGTACGTGAATGGAGAGACAAAACGTTTAGAGGTTGGTGCAAGCGACGAAAGGAAGCCAAAGGGGTTATAACGGGAAAAGAGACTCGAGCACGCGGAACGGACGAGAGGGCCGTCTTGAATACGGAGACGACGGCTGGAGTGCGCGAAGAGGAACGACACGCCGAGAGAGTTCCATCCGAGGAAATTTCAACGGAGTTGTATTGCGAGCAGGCGGTATTGCGAGAATTGGCACCAGATTCCGCGGTTTGCCCGGCTTGCGTTGAAACCAGCTCCCGACGACGTTCACGTGAGTGCGCTTCCCTTTGCTTATTAATTAATTATTGTGTGCGAGTTTTCCCTTTGCTTATTAATTATCGGAGTAATTAATTTATTGGAAAAGTTATTTAGCATTGTGCTCCGGGATCGACGTGTTTCTCATACAGTTTAATAGCTGATTTCTAATAATTTTATTATTTTTATTGCATGTGGACCATAGCTACTCCCATTTCACGAATTCCCTATGGTCTACGGACATTAGCCAGGGCTTCCCAAGTTCTTGTCGAATCGTCCCGCCATCGTACCCACACTTACCGTAGGACCGACGTCCGACGTACCTGCTACGCTTATTATAAGAAGGAGCCCCCACCCTCCTCATGGTGGGCATAGGACCTTTCTCGGTTATTGTGGTCGACATGGAAAATACAAGCCTTAACGATATGATGGCCTCCGCCGAAGCGGATTACATGATTACGTTCAGCATTAACTTACGATATCAGCCCTGTTAAAGACTTACTTACTTGTCAAGTTTAATCTTATAATCAGCCTTAATTATTCTGTGTAACATACAGTTATTCATTTATTAAAGTTATTTTGTTAATTAAAACGATCCCCCTCTTTCTCTGCTGTCACATACACAGAGGCTTACAGGAAAGCCGTGACACTGACTGGTGCGCTACAAAGAAGCTTATGGTAAAAACTTTGCAGTGACCACTAGTCGGTGCAGTTATCCGATTTCAACGCAGTCGAGGATGTTTGAGACGACATAGAACGGGCGGTCCGACATACTCAGTTACAATCGATTGCTACTTTGAAACTCCAGACTGTTATAAACTAACTCTGTGAAAGGTTTCAGGCACCTTATGAAAACAATGCCCAGAAAAATCAAAGCATTTCTGAGGCACACGAAAAAACTACACCATATTAGATAAGGTCCTTAATAAAATTGGCCGGTGAATGCTTGTAAATAAGTTATAACTAGGATTTTTAATATTATTGAATTTCTTATCACCTGTAATACCAATAAGGTAAACTTCTATTACAGGTATCGAAAATTGATAATTATCATTGCAATTACTAAATGGTTTTTAATAATAAACTAAAATGTTTTCTTTAATTTATTTTATTTTTATTACGGAAAATTAAGTTCCGTTTTTAAAAATCACCGCTATAGCTATATACCAGCAAGCACGATAGTTATTTTTATTTTGCTAATGTATTCTTGTTCGTTTTTTTAATGTCCGTTGAAGCTGACTCTCGCGATAACCCTCGTACATATATACATTGCACTTTATAATTAATTTTATTGCAACTTTTAAACATTAAAATATCGAAAATATTCTTGAAAATACATAAGCTCTTATTGGTAGGAGGAAAACTAAAGCACAAAACAATAAAATCTAATATACAGTATATGAACCATACCATATTTACAAGCATGTGAAAGAAGAGGACTATGAAAATGTATTGAACATAATAGCAGACTGCAAAAAAAAAAAAAAAAAAAAACTACAGGAGATCGGAGAAGGGAAATTAACAGTCGAAGTTTCTGGCAACATAAAATTTCCTTCTGATTTTGTAATCTGGTGTCATCAGTCGCAAAGCTAATAGATGCAGTCTATCCTGCAGTTTTCCAAACTATTAGAATTTGAACTGGTTGCGAGAGAGGACCATTCATGTGCTGCCAAAAATAAGGACGTCCAAGAAATAAGCGTTCAAATACTTACCAGGTTACCAGGTCTACCAATACCGTAGTAGATTACCATGTTACGTTCATCAGTTTCTCACCAGATTTCCTAAATTAACATGATCCGACTGGATTGCCGTCACATCGCCTTTTACTTAGAGTGGGATTTCCAATTATTTTACTAAAGAACTGCGACCTGCCGAAACTATGCAATGCACAAGGCTGTGTATAAAGAAGATGCTGGCGAAGTAATTGAAGCTACTATCTTAACAGGAAAGGGAGCGGCTGGAACAGTTTTTATCCTATGGTTACCACTCATTCCGACAGATCTCCCTTTTAAGAAATTGCAATTTCCAGTGAGACTTGCGTTCTCGATCACGATCAACATCTCGCAGGGATATTCTATTAAGATCGCCATGTTTCTCCAACGGACAACTTATGTTGCTTGAAGGGTGGACTAACCCAAAAATTTATCTTTTCTTGCTCCTGGAAGTGAAACTGAAATGTTTATAATCAATTTTGAGTTAAGTTAATGTCAGTGTCATTAATGTCATGCATTATAAAGTATTTACGTTTTTAAAAGTATAAATATAAAAGTATTTACGCTTTTAAATCTTGTAAATAAAATTACTTCGATTTTACGCTATGGATAGACTTCATTTCTTTTCCTATCTAATAGAAGACTGGGATAAATAAATACCCGGACAATCTCTGGTAATCAGCTTAGATATATAAATATATAGTAGAAGTAGCCAATCAGGGATTACAAATTGTGATAACATATACAGAATATAGTAAGAAATAATTAAGCCAATCGTGTTATTTTACAAAGAATATTTAATACATAGCTCTTCTTATTAAGGACAAGATCAATAATCTCTAGACACATTAGCAGTATGAAATATGACAATTTACGCTTACTTATAAAGATGGCAATGTTAGGAATAGGAAGGAAGCAAACAAAAGAAGAAACCCAAAGAGAAACTTGTGTATTATATGATACTAAAAGTGCCTTGGGAGAGGAGTAACGGCCAAGAAAGATCGTTTCCCTATCGGCTGCAATGATGCAAAGGGAACCTGGATTCAATAAAGATGGTATTGGTGGCATGTTAACTTGTTGGGTTTTTTTCCACAATGCAATTCGTATTTAAAGAAGTTAGTAAGAAAATCGGTTTTTGCACATTAGGAAAAGGGAAATTCTAAAGTTGGTTGATTAAAGATTAACGCCAAATTTACTTTTAATACACATTCATTGATGATTCGTCATCCAATATAGTACTTATCAAGATAAAGGTAGCAGTAAAAGTATACATAATCAAATTGTTTAATAAAAGGATATTTTTGTATATACATTTCGATTACTAGAAAACAGGCTTTTATTACTATCAAATGCGCATATTTGCAACTTCCCTTTAATTTGAGAATTTGAGAAGTCCTTTCTACCCATCTCTGTAGATTGTGCTGTGAAGTCTCACAAAACTATCAGAGAATTTCACATATAAATAAGAAATTTATTCAAACATCTTCATATTTTTCACAAACTTTTATGCAAATTAGGCAAGCATGCAAGCAATCAAAAAGCGTTTCTTTTTACTACCATTTAATGAGATTATTAAAAGAGAAAAAGCAAGTTAAGCTGTGGTTTGCTGTTCTCGCGTGGAGTCAGTCCCTGTAATTTTTCTTTACTTTTATAATAGCTTAGCATCTTTTTAATTAAAGCAAGTACATATATTAAGAAATCACTATGCAATTACGAAAATAATAGAATACGAAGTCTATTCAAAGAGTTCCGGAACTGTTGAAATAACGAGTCAACGAAAGCTGCTTAATGACATCATCCCACTTTAACTTTCTTTCTGTCACTTCATTTTGCTGTATTTAAGTTTTCACCTGCAGCTGTATTTTGCAAGTGTGTGGATTGTATACAGCGACTTCAAGATAGCGACTATTCAATTAGCCCTTCGTTGACGTGAAATGTTGGACGCCAACGAGAATGACAACGTCACGAAAGAAATTATAACCGGCGATAAAATACGGGTTTATGGATACGATGTGGAAAAGAAACTGTCGTCCTCTTAATTGAAAATAATTTTCCAAGGCAGAAAAAAACCTCTGTGAAAATCATGTTGACATTTTATTTTTTTATGTTAAATATGTTTTGTATCATGAATTCTTACCGGAGAGGTAATGTTTACATCGTTGGTATTATCTCGATGTGCTATAAGAAAATGTCATGAGAAAAAAGCCTGAATTCGGAAAAACTATTCCAGGTACCTATCATCGCGAATGATTCTTAAATTTTTTTAGTCAAAATGAATACAATTCTGCTCTTTCAACAACCATTTTCTTCTTACCTGGCACCGGCTGACTTTTATTTTTATTTCTCATGCAGAAATCTACTTTGAAAGAACGATAATTTCAGACAGTTTACGTTATTGAGTAAAATTCGCAGGTCCACGATCCTAAAAACGTTTACCAGGGCTAAAAACAAAAATATAATTCGGCGCATAAATTCAGGAGGAAAGCACAGTAATCCGAACCTCGTTAATTTGAACGGGCCAGTAATCCGAACTAATAAAACCAAGACTCTATATAAAATAAATGTGAAACATATTCATATTCAGATTAACATGATTTCATATGACGAAATCAAGCAATGATTTCTATTTTATTTTAGTGTAATAGAATGTAATGTTTTTATAAAGAAAAATTACCATTGATCCAAACTTACCTCCAGTCTGAATCCTACCAAGTCTAATTAATTATAATTAAAGTGTGTTGTGGTCAGATTCACTAAGTTCCAGTATATCTGAAAAGTTATTTGAAAAGTACGAGTACTTCTGGGAATACCAGACCTACCCCCCTCTCTTTTTTAATAAGCAGTTAGTTATTGTTGTTAATTTAAATTAAGAACTTTTCCAAATATTTTTAAATAGTTGTCACTTGTTATTGTCTTGGAAGAAAGTCTTAACTGTCTAAAAAAGAGATTTTTCAGATTGTCATTAAGTTAATTATTTTAATGTTTAAATGAACTTAGGAGTTATGAAGCATTTACCTTTAAATAAACAGTTGTACGCGCATTCGTTACAATTAGTAATTATTAGGAATCTTTAACTTTTAAAATTAATTATAAAATTATGCTTCATGAATTAAACCTAATATCAATTAATTGTTTATTAAAGTTTTATGAAAGTTAATGTTAGATCTGTTAATGTTTAACCCCTTGTTAAACAATTTAACCAATTAATAAAGACTTTAATAGTTTTCTAAAAAAAAAATATTAGAATTTTATGAAATCGAAAGTATAATTCTACACCAAGCTTAGTCAGCGTAGGGAAGGAGTCACTGATGAAATCATTTGTTTGCCAAAGAGCTGGATCCGAACGTTAGACAATCCGGAGACGATCAAAGGAGCTACAGCGAAACTCGGGTAACAAAACACTCATTCATTCTCTCATTTTCTCTCTGAGCCATCGTTTTGGTTGATTTTAATCTTAGCATAATTAATTGAATTTTGATTATAAGAGTATAAAACCATTTTCTATGTTAAGATATTTGCCATTGCATTGTTTGTGAACCTTTTCATATTTATTATTTCTCTCGTTAATAAATTAAATTAGTTATTGTTCATTCCCATTTGTGAGATCAATCTTCTTATTCTAAACCCGTATCATCAAGCCGACCCCGTGCGGAGAGCCCCATTAGCGCTACAGTAATGCAAGGCGGATCCTTTGGGTCTCGCACAAGTGTATCATATCCCTGTCCGAATTTCTATCTTTTGCGAGGCCGAGGACTCCACATCTGGAATTTTTTGAACAGAACTCGTAGATGTATTTAAATGCAAATTCTTAGGAAAATAAGCAGGAAGAAAGCTTGAAAGATATAATAATAATGCAGATGACCTGGTATGTCATTGAAAATCGAGCATAA
The DNA here is from genome assembly GCA_023313115.1 of Rhysida immarginata. Lineage (NCBI taxonomy): Eukaryota > Metazoa > Arthropoda > Chilopoda > Scolopendromorpha > Scolopendridae > Rhysida > Rhysida immarginata. The sequence goes on along the minus strand of JAHWFO010024642.1, from coordinate 1,070,178 downwards.
AATAAAAAATATTGCCCAAAAATAACTCGGCACCCCTTTTTCAAAGTCATTTGAGGTCAAATGTTAACTGCGAAAACTGTGCATATATAAAAACGGTCTCCGTATCTGTAATGTTTTGATGTCAGGACAAGGTTAAGCTATTAAAAAAATCGTAGGAGCCATAGAGTATATTTCGTATATATCATCAATTTTGCACAGAATAAAACAAAATTTTTCCAAATAATTTTATTTTCGCCAGGATGGTTTTTGTAAATTATCGACGCCACAATAATATATCTGTTTAAAAAGTTCATTAAAATGTCTTTTCAAATTTTAAAGAAAGTATTCACCAAGAAAAGGTTTCGTTTCATCCAGCTTCAAAAAATTAAAAAAAAATACCCAAAGCATTTTTCATAAAACATATCTTCTATACATGAGGCTAAGGACGCTCTCATTTATCTTGTGTAGCGAAAGAATGGAAAGGTACTTGGAGATGTATGGCGTTGAGGATCTGAATAAATGACGGTCGTGGATGAGGAAAGAACAGTTGAAACGGAACTGTGTGTAAGAAAAGGTATGTTTGGAATCATTTGAGGTGACGTACTCCACTTTTTAAAATATGCTCTCTATCTCGCTCAAGAGAAGTGTGGCGTGAGTTGTTTTTTTTTCTTTTGCAAAGGTTGTGAAGCGAAGCAGAATTCACACTTTATCATCTACATTCTACAAAGTTGTCACTTTTCTATTTAGAGCAAATAATGATATAAATAAGAAGATTAGTGATATTATTTAGATAAACTGAAAGGCCAAAAGTCATAGAATAGCTGCTCAGTAACGTGTCAACTCCTCCCTTAAATTATCAGTGGGCTACATATCTGGCCACACCATTCGTTGGAACTTTTCTGAATGTTCCTTATACCAATTCTGCACAAATCGGGCTTGATGATTTGGAGCATTATCCTGCTTTCCATCATTGTGATAATCCTAACATTTCCGAAGTTGCAGGAATCGTTCAGTGATATGTCTAGATCTTAGACTCTAGGAGAACCATGTACCTAAATAAGTATGGAGCCACCTCCAGCTGTACGGTTCCTTGTTGGCAACTTGACTTCATAGCTTCATGGGGTCTGCGCTAAACCTGGACTTTTCCATCAGCCGTTGTAACTGGAACCGTGATTTGTCGGACCACACCATCTATTTCCAGGTCTTCCAAGGTCCACGAAACATTCATGAGCCCAGGCAATGCGCTGTCTTCGGTGTGGTACTCTACTGGATCTTCTCTAACACACCCATGGATGTTAAAGCACGCAGAACCGATCTGTTGGATATGGATTTGGAAGCGCCGACATTAATTATAAAAGTGTTTTCATGTGCTGTGTTTTATCGGTTAGAATGAACAATTCTAGTCAGACGCCGGTGGACACGGCCGGAGAGCACTCGTGGTCGTTCACTATGTTGTCCATGGTGGTTGGCAATTCCTGTACACGCGGGATATTGTGGATCGTGTAATGTTCAATTCCTGAACAATCTCGGAGATGACACGCCTCAAGCGTCGGGCACCCACTATCATGCCGCGTTCGAAGTCGGCTAGTTCTCTCGCCTTGCATGATCATAACAACAGAGATATATCCAGATAAAGTGTAAATGATCGCAACCATTTTGGATTAGTCCCTGTTATTACTTGTAAATGACAGTTAGCTTTCAATTCGCATCATGTTGTTTCGTGACCTTTGACTGTGCTATGTGCAATACCCTTTTAAACCAATTTAGGTGCGTTATTTTTAAAGCAGAGGCCCGCTACTATTTACAGCATATCTCTCCTTTAGCAGGTGTTTTTTAGTTCGAAAATCTCTCATCCAGATTCTGATGCAGTATATCATATTGACGGCATTTCATTGATACAGTGCTATTCAAAAGTATAAGAACAGGCGTTTTTTTATGCTAAAGAAAAAACAGACGCATCATCTTTTCTGAGAATTTTTATATCCATAATGAACACAAATGTCAAACAAAACTACAACTTTGGATTAAGTAAAAACATTTCCGTAATAAGTTATGCAAAAAAACCACAAAAAGCACATGTGCAAAACTATAAGACCAACCTGAAAAAATGGAACTGTCCTACCACTTTCTTGCATATAAATTAATTGGCACAACTAATCGAACTTCAGAAGTGCTGCGTTACAGTCAGAAGGAATATATAGCGGTTTATAGACAATGCCTAAGGCCACACATCTCAGCGAATCTGAAATCCGAATAATTTGGACACTACACCGTAGTGGGAAATCGCAGCGCCAAATTGCTGCACCGATTGGTCATTCAAAATGTGCTGTTGCCAATGTATTAGCCAGAGGACATGATGGGTATGGAAAATCTAGGACAGGACGACCGAAACTTCTCTCTGAAAGATCTCGTCGTCACATCTGTGCTCTTGCTACCAGGGAGAAAATGTCAGCAGTGAAAATAAAATCCACTATGAACATCTCCTGTTTCACGAGCACCATTACAAGAGTTTTGAGTACTTCACAGAACATACGATACTGTAAAAAAAAAGAGAGCACCGCCCCTAACACCAAGACACAAAACAGAACATCTGTCCTTTGCCCGTAAAACCATGAATGGCACTCTGTAATTTTTTCTGATGAGAAGAAGTTTAATCTCGACGGGCCTGATGGCATTCACTTTTACTGGCGTGATTTACGGCAGGCCATAACAGTGAAGATGAGCCGCCAAATGGGAGGAGGTGCAATGATGGTTTGGTGTGGATTTTCTGCTCTCGGAAAAATGGACTGTGTTGTTATCAATGACCCATGATGTCACTGGAGTTTCGGAAGATGACAGACCAGCAACTTCTGGCCTATGGTGAAATTTAGGAGGGCCCGAGTCTAATCTTCAACAAGATAACACATCCTGCCCCACGTCCAACATGATGAAACTGTGCTTTCAAACACAAAATAATAAGTTTCTTCGATGGCCTGCACGATCACGGACTTGAACCCCATTGAAAACCTTTGGGGCTTACTGGCAAGAGATGTTTATAAAGATGGGCAGCAGTTTCAAACGACTGATGAACTGATATCAGCAATTTTCGCTGCGTGGGAGTTAGTTTCATGTGAAACTTTACTGAGATTGGCTGAGTCCATGACAGAACGTATTTTTGATGTAATCCATAACTCTGGAGGAATCACAAAATACTAAAACAGCATGATCGCAGTGTTGTTTGTTCATGGTCTTATACTTGTGCACATGTGTTTTTAGTGGGTTTTTTGCATAACTTATTCCAGAATTATTTTTACTTAATCCAAACTTGTATTTTTGGTTGACATTGTGTTCATTACGGATATAAAAATTGTCAGAAAAAATGATGCGTCTGTTTTTTCTTAAGGACAAAAAAACGCTTGGTCTTATACTTTTGAATAGCACTGTATATGCTGTTTCAGTGTTTTAGTTTCGGTACATTGATATACGTTTTTTTTTAATTTCCTAATGCACTAAATAAAGAAATTAAACTGGAGCTGAGCCTTCAAGCATCCGGTAAAGATAAGCTTATTAATTGAAAATGGAAGGAAAGATTTTCCCTCCATTTTTCAATTAATATCTTTTCCTAATGTACGTTTATTTATATAAGTACTAGCAGTGGACCCGGCGTTGCCCGGGATAATTATACTTATTGGTAAGCAGAACAATCTCAAGAAGTTAAATTTTAACTTCAAAATGATTAAATAATAACTCAATCAATAAAACACAGAGCGAAGGGACTATCCATTCTTAGAAAAATCCGAAAACCAGTACTTCTAGGTGATATACCGGGACTTTATTTAACCTCTAGTTGACTTCATTTAGCCTCAGATTAAAATGATATCCATCTTCACCACCAGGAAACATCACTGGGTACTTTAGACCCAAGGTTTTCTTGCCCTTGATGTAGAAGCTCTTATACCCTCTTGCTCTATTCGAAATTCCCGTTGTTCAGATGTTTCCAGTGCCCGTATAGATTTTTCTATTTTAGCTGCAGAGTTTCTCTGACCAATACTCGTTCTTTCTCTTTCCTTTCCAGACACATAAATTTTTGCCTGTCGTGAGAGAGCTCAAAGGAAACACGTGTGACTCCTTATCCTCCCCAATAGACGCTGCCTTATTTATGTCCTGTCACTGCATCGTCATTTAATGCTCATTATTATTAATTCTTGTTAACGAACGTTTAGTCATCACATTATCAGCATCTCAGTTTCCAAAATATTCACATTCACAAAGAATATAGTCAAAATGTATTTTTATGAAATGTTTGGATCTGCTGTGCTACCAAATAACTCCGACGTGGCTCTGACTCTTTGTTTTTTAATTAAAATTTGAAATATCTTAAAAATAAACACATAAAAACGCTTAGAATTAATACAGTAAAAATTCATAATGAAAATTTCAAAAAATTTTTTTTAAAGGCTGACATTGGATGGACCTCTCCAAGTATGCCACTGCTAGTCTAAATAATTTCTTAGCCACGTAATCTTACTTTAGATGTATACTTGATGTTGTTGCAATTTCCACTCTCCTCTCGATGTCGTGAAGCAAAACTTGGCCATTCATCACTTTGTGTAGTCTAGCGGTCGCCGATTCTTCTATTTACATGCTTACCATTTGCTCAATACAGCACAGAGCTAAAGGAGTGCTTCCCCTGTCGTCTTTCCACTCTTTCTCAATTCACCTTTTTACTTTCGATTCCACGGGCGCGGCCATTTTTAAGTTTCGAATGCGTCCGCCATTACGACATGCCACTGGGCGTAGCCATCGTATATGTTTACACATACGATGGCTACGTTCTGAACTCTCGGGTCTTCTGATTACTCTCATCCAAATTTTAGCATTACTGCCTATAATGTCGCATCGTTAATTAAAGATACCTAAAAATCGGATATTGTGTACAACATTCCTGCTTTAATTTTAATATTTGGCGGCAAATGATGAACATGAGTTACATGATTATGTCGAGCTGCGATTGCATTTTTAGTCTACTTTCAACGCAGCATGACGGTAAAAAAAAATTAGACAGCATTTGTAAAAATATCTTTATTTGCTTACTTTAAAACCTGTTTATAATTTTATTGCAAATTATGAACACAATTAATTCTTCAGAAAGTGCGATGTGAAGTAACCACCTGTTTCGTATTCGACATTCACAATTATTTTATTGAATCAAAAGTGTTTATCGGTCTTGTTGGCTCAGTGGTTACATGATCGCCTCTGATGCCCGAGTACGCGGGTTCGATCCCGGCCGAGGACGACGAGCATTTTTCAGGGGGAAATCCTGAGATCACGCACTTACTACCAACGTATTGCTTCGATGCTCAATTACATTCTTCCTCTCCATTTTCTAAGGATTTTTTGAGTGTTTGAATAGACAACAATTGCACAGTACGAACCCATGCTGAATTAAATATCAAATTGTAAAGCAAAGGCAAGGTCTTCATTCATCCATGGCTGTGGGCATGTTATAATGACGGACGCACAGTGAGACATCTGGCGGATTCAGATGACAACATCAGACTTGCAAAAGGTGGATAGTCTGCTAATTCTCCATTATCTCCAGTTACTGATCATTTTTAAAGATTTTCAAGAAATTGATAGTACTAAGAACTCTCAATTCTAAGAAAAGTCTGCATAACAGGAATTCTATGCATTGTTACAAATTGAAACTTATCTATATTGCAGAAACTTTGCCTTGCATTGTTGGTCAAGAGATATATATTGTTGACCCTTGCATAGTGTTGGTGCATTGCGTGTTGATACATTGTTGATAACTATTGTTGCACAAACTTTGCCTTGCATTGTTGGTCATGAGACATTTCTCATTAATATGCCTTGCCATAACTATGAATATCGATTTTTTTTATCAATAATTATTATTTTTTCGAAATCCGAGGTAGATAGTGACCTTATGCTTTGAAGGTCAATTATGCAAAATTTCATCAAGATTGGAAAAAAACTGTAGATTTGTATAAAATATAAACACACCCACCCACCTACAAACAAACAAACATCTTTCTTTATATATATAGATTTTTGTCTTAATTGCTATCGAATTTATGAAAAGTTTTACTATATGTTCCACTTTGATACGGATTTAATATGCAGTGAAAGCATTGCATGAATTAACCGCATATTTTCAGAATTGATTGTTTATTAGGGACTAAGACTTTAAACTCAATCAAATGAAATTCCTTTCCACCATACACTGTGCAAGGTGTTCAAGTTTGTTTGAATACATCTATTCAATGAAAATACAAGTATTATATACGCCGAAAAATATTTTCAGCTTTATTTACAGGGTGACCCAAAAAAAACGGGAACTTTTTAGCAATCCAATAAAACCAAGAGTTATGGAAGAAAAACATTTTATTCCTAGTAATTGAAACCTGTATACTTGCCATTTACGAAACATTAATGGAATTTATCATTTTTATGGCGTCCTCCTGTACGAATGCATTCTTGAAATCTGTTGTTGAGATTCCTCACTGACCCCTGCAACATCTTAGCTGGGATACTTTGAATTTCATCCTGAATCCTCTGTTTTAACTCATCGAGAGTTCTTGGTCGAGTCGTGTACACTTTACTCATGAGATAGCCCCACAAGAAAAAAATCACAAACGGACAAATCTGGCGATCTAGGGGGCCAGGGAACGTTACCGAATCTTGAGATCACACTCTTAAAAACTTTTTTACGGCTAACGCTGTTGCCCGTTCCATTGACCCATGGTTACTAAAATGGCAAAGTGTTTACTTGCTCAAGGTCACTGTCCCACAGTGCTGCCACCTGCTCGAGGCTACCACTACGCATTTCAAAAATTCCCATTTTTTTTGGGTCACCTTGTATATCTTCACTGGTCCACGATGTTATGAGTTAACCTCAGCAGTCAATTGCATCATGGTGCTTGTTTTCTGCTCCTTCTTGACTTTGTTTTTGTATTGCTCGAAAGAAGTAAATCATCATAAAAGGAAAACAATTTTCAAGTACATCCTAAAACTACATCTGATCATTTCAAATAGCAGCAAGATAATCAAACCTCACATGGTGTACAGCATTATGCCTCTGGCAAGAAAATAAGCTTGAACAGAGATCGAAATGATATGCTTTGTTTTAATACCGAGGGCCATATGAACTCTGATTTTTGTTCTCAGTTTCCATTTTCTTTTTCAGCACTTTTAAAATTTCTTTTGCGTTTCTCAGAATAAGTAATTCCTGCGCTTTTTGTAACTTTAGCAGAACTGTGCGAAGAAACCATTTTGTAAAAATTTTAAAATTGGTTTCATGTCTCCTCTGTCATTATAATACAATAAAAAGTGTAATGAATTTCGGGAGTATCTTTTCTGCTGTCATCCTATATAAAAGGATTTTACAAGGTTTTCCTATGTATCTATTCATTAGTTGTTCACTGAGTTAACATGAAAGTTTAAATAAATAGGTGCCCTACAATTCTCCGAAAATTATAAAGTAAACTAGCTCAATAAACACACAGGTCATGCAAGCTTTCTCCATTAACACGCGGGGAAAATGCGCATTTTCCGTCATAGATAGAATTCATTAAATTATTTTAAAATAGGATTTTTACCCATAAAGGAGGAAGTTTTATTACCTTTACATATTTGTTTTTTTGCTACGCATTTTATTTGTATAAGAGGTAGTGCAACAAACATTGCATTCATTACTCTTTCACCCTGGGGAAGGTTCAGAGAGGTTTGCGGATTTTCCGGTGTATTCGTAATTGAGAATGGTGAATGTATGCAGTTTGTGATATTGTCGGTGATGCCAGTTGTTAAGGTTGGGAAAACAGAACTCTCAGATTTATAAAAGATCACATGGTTCCTATTAAGTTTTGTAAAGCTTTTAGAAAAAGAGATATTTTCAGCTTCCCAATGCGAAGATTTTACTTTATTAACTCTATGCCATTTTCATTAGAGTTTATATTCACTTTTAGATATTTCAAAATTTCATTGTTCGTGGCTTTTCAAAGCTGGAAAATAATCCATTGTCTCGCAAGTTTTTAAAGATGCCAATGCCTAAGAAATCTCATTCTCTATCGCTTATTTTAAATTTTCATGGAGCCGATTGAAGGATTCTAGGATCTCATCCTTTTTACAAATTTTTAACAAATATTTCAAGGGAATTTTGCACTCACACTGATTTCCTTAAGATATTAGAATACAGATATTCACCTTTAGAAACACCTCTTTGCATTGAATGTTTAACAATACACAGAAACAAAACAAACAAGGGTAAATTTGAACGCAGGATTACATACCCTGTTTTAATCTGGAAATTATACCTTTTGGTATTGATAGAATTCTTTAAATTAAAAGGGTTTGGCGGTAATATAGACATATCAGAAGAACCAGTATCTTAATCGGTAATCCATGTATATCTTTTCTTAATTTCATAGTGTCATAAATATTTTAGGCACTAAATAAAATATTAAATTTACTAAATGTTTAGCATGATTTCAAACATTCTAAACATCGAAATTAATTAGATACATAATTCTACAAGGTTAAGTGGAAAGAACTGACTTGATTAACTGTTATATTGTAATTGAATCCAAACCGTTAAAGAAAGCAGGTGTTTGAAGTAATCGCAGCCGCGTTCGCTTGCTCGTCGCATGCTGAAATAAAAAATAATAATCTAAACAAACCGCGGGTTGTCCTTCACCAGGCCGAAACCCAACACAGTTTTTTTTATAATAAAGGACAAGTACATGCTTCCAGACCTTTAGCGGGATTCGTACCTGCGATTTGCTGGTTACGAGAGCGATAAAACCTCAGGCTCTCGGCCAACAAGCCGACTAGAGTTGTATTGAGTTTCGTTATGCAATCAGATTTTGCAGACGTCAGACTGATTGCTGAAGACTAGACAGTTTTGAGAGTTCGGTCCCAGATCGCCACTTCGTGATACTTCATCACGACTCCATGTCTGTCCGCGAATATTTGGCCCGAAAATGTTTTTTGCAATGCTTCCATACGCCCCTTACAGCCCTGAGCTGGCGCCGTGTAATTTCCTTTGGTTCCCCAAACTCAAATCTCACCTCAAGGAGATGTATTTGGTATCATTGAGAACATCCGAGACGAATACTCTCTCAACCTTACAGAAACAGCCTTCAGCCCTGCTAGGACGAGTGGAAAAACCATGTTGGAAAACTTGTATTGTTTTACATTCAGTTGTAAAAATTTTAAATAAAAGAATTTTTTAACAATCAGTCATTAATAGATGGGCGTAACAAGCACAGATTTGAATGTACAACTGAGAATGGCTATACGTCTATAAGAAAGTTGTGAAAAGTCCTTGTATTGTGTCGATTAGCGAAACCGGTTAATTATGTATTGTAAATCTTCTATTTTTTTCTATAAGAAAGTTCTAGAAACAAGCTTTGATAACACTCGTAACACACTTTTTGCATCCAAGACCATAGACAGTACTCTTAGGAATAATTGATATGTAGAATTCGAATCTGCTTTTAGATTTTTTCTATCATGTCACGTTTCCAAATTACACACACATACAGGCTGGAATGCTTAAAGTGATGGATGTGAGGAGAAGTGGCTACAATGTTAAAGTATCCATATTTTGGGGCCTCAAGAAAATTTATTAAGCCCCAAACACTAAATAATTTTAAAATGTTTCATTGAAAAACAAAAACCTGTACGTGCTAGAAAAATTTTTATAGCATACTTGAAAATAACCTATTAAAATACTATAAATAAACGTGTTTTTTAAGGATACAAAAAGAATTGTAAAATGTTGACTAGTGTAATTAGCGTGGGATATTTCGTCGAAGTGTGAACATCATTGTTTTTAAGCGCACTGAAATGTGACCATCATTTTTGTGTCAAAAAAAAAATACATAAGCGGTAAGCTTTACTGCAATTCACTGTTTGCTTATGGAAGCTTATGGTGAGCATGCTCTAGCTGAAAGTGATGATTTCTTCGTGGAAGACAAACAGCATGAATGTGCATCAAAAAAACCCAGAATATGTGGAAAGATGCATTGAGAGAGAACGTGAAGACAAATAAAGTGAAGTGCATTGGGAGAGAGAAAAATCAGCAATATGCGAGAAGAAATGACAAGGTTGTTCTTCATTCAGACTTCATGTCGCAAAAAGTGTCAAAAACAACTTTAGAAGAACTTGGCTGGGATGTGTCACACCACCCGTTGTATTCACCAGATTACCATTTGTTTAGATCCCTGCAGAAATCCCTTTTTGGAAAGCGGTTTAGGTCTCATGAGGAGATCAAAAATTGACTTGATAACTGGATTGCTTCCCGGTAATAATCTTCCCTTTTTGAATATATCGAAGAAAGCTTTGTTGATAAGCTTACTGTCAATTGCGTTGATTCTTCGGACTATATTAATTATAGTAATGTAGAGGCCTTAGTTGAAGAATGTACAAGGAAAGATTGCAGCTTTCGGTGGTAAATGTTTTGAATAAAATAATTGTTATCTTTCTATAAAAACTAATTTCCTTTTTTTGACCAATAAACGATACAAAATTATGTCCACACCCAATATTTTGTACATGTATAAAAATATTTTTCATATTCTAAAAAATAACTTTTGCCACAATTCAATTCTTTGGGTTTGCTTTCTTATCATGCATTCGGTTTGCCTCGAGTGAAAACGCGTTTCATTAAGAAGCCTGATTGTTTAATTGAACGACGCAACCCACTTGACGCTATTAATTACGAACGAGAAATTTAATACAAAAACAAATTTAATTTATTTTGAGTTGCATGACACAAAGACACATTGCATCATATAATTTATGAAATGAAACATTCTTGTATATATTAACTGGGCTTAAGCTTAAAGAAATGGAGAAAACATTTTTCCCTCAGCAACAGAAAATGATTTTTTTTTTACTTCCAAGTGATGCGTGTTTATCGTTTTGTCTCATAATATTTATGGCAAACTGTTCTGACAAACATTGAATCATCGTCGAAGCCTGAAGGTAAACTCGGAAGGTTGCGTTGGTGATGAAGGGAGGAAGAAAAAGAGGAGTATGGCGGAGACATGAAACGTGGCTGTCGGTCTCTATTCATATCTCGCAGCGTCTGTCGGTTTCTCATGAATAATAAGTGGATGACGTCACTGCTGTTATTTCCAGCCCTGCCGACGTTAAACTCCTTCACCCCCTTTTTTCCACTAATGTTCCATTTTATTGTTAGGCGTTTATGTGTTGGGTGGAAGGGTGTTTGAGGCGGGGGTCATTCTGTGCCATTCAATTAGGCTCGGAGAACTCGGGCTAAGGTTGTGGATAGGTGGAAAGGTGGGGGGGGGGGAGAAGCAAAGGTTTTTCTCCTTTTGTAGCATGCAAAGCGAGCGCACATTCCCATACAACCCACAACGAAGATTGCTCCGCTATGAATGGGTTCGTGCTCAGATTGGAAGACATTCCGCTCGACTCGCGGCTGAAACATAGCCAATTGGGTCTAATTTATTTAATTATTTATTTAATTTATTACACGGGGAAATTTCATATGCTTCGTAAGTGTTCTTCCTATTTGAAGATTATACACGAGTGAATAAGAAGCTGTTTTAAAAAATGTTTCAAAAAATTTCAGTGGCTGGTTTTTTTATGAAAATAATTTTTAAGATTCAAAGAGAAGGTAATTAAACTGAAGAAACTCCTCAAACACGTTATAATTACAAACTAGAAAAGGGAAGAAAAATTCCGCTACCTGGACTCGAACCAGGAACCGCGCCTTTCGCTGGCGTCGCTCTTAACAATTGAGCTATCGCGGACAACAAACCGCAAAGCTCTTACAATATGTCCAAATGGACTTCTATGAAGCCACAAATCAGCTTAATCGGCAGAGCAGACTCCCGGCTCGCAAATCGGGAATCCTCTTTCCCCTTAAACCATCAAATAAATTGCTGAAATTCAACTCAAACAGAAAATAATAATTAAAATGAAGAAACTCTTCAAATATACAATGGTTACAAGCAGAAAATACCGCGACCAGGACTCTTCCCTTTTCTACTTTGTAATTATATGTTTTACAAATTTCTTCAATTTAATTATTATCTTCGCTTTCAGTCTTCATCTTCTTTACCATCTCTGATCGCGAATAGCGTTTACTTGCTCATGGACTTTTCTCGGCATTCGGGTATATTTAGTTTTAAGCCAAAAATCTTGCGTTTGGTGCCATTGCTCTCTTAGCCCTGTTTCTATGTTCGATTAGATACTTGATCGCTGGATGGAGATTGAGGTGAACAGGCCGCTTCACTCCTGCTGGAGAAGCACTGACTTCCAATAATAGGCTGCGTGTAGTAATTCTTTTGACGTTGACGTCTACTTTCTTACGTTATTGAGTAGATTGCTTCCGTTTTTAAGAAGATCCCCGAAAAGTTTCCAGTATTTTTAAGTCCCATTATCTCTCTGAGGTCAATATTTACTTTTTCAAAATTTAGTGGCACTAATTTATATTTTGAAGTGATCATTTACAGTGAAAACATCGAATGGTTTATAAAAATAACAAAATATCGAAAACCTTATTTGTAGGCGAGTGATGACAGTAATACGTACCATTTATAGGATCTATCGCAATGATATCAGTTTGACTCTTTACATATCCGTATACTGTATAATGACACAGCTTTTTTTTGGTTATGATAGTTTCAATTTGTGGATGTTTAGCATTTATGTTTCCCGCCATTATAACTGGGTTATTTCAGAAAATAGCTCGTCGAGCTCACAGATATCGAATTTTTGCTTGGGAGAGTTATAAAAGGGTACCCATCTGTAATAATAACAGAAATAGCTTCTATTCCTGTATACATTCGAATGGGGTATTTCCGATGCTGAATGCCTTTCTTAGCGATAATCGCTGTATCTCCAGACGAAGTCTTCACATTGGGAGAAGGCATTCTGTCTTTGCAATAGGCACCGGAACCATCATTTTCGGGGTGTTTCACAGAGAAATGCCTCGCCTATATCTCATTAAATAGTTGTAAAAGTCAATACGTTTCCAGCTAATTCCCCTGGCGTTCCATATGACACAACGAAGCTCACTCTGTGGTGAATACGAAGGGAAGTCAGTAAATAAAGCACAAATGGTGATTTAAAATATACTAAGTTGGATAGGAATGTGAAACATAGCTAGATTTCCAAGTTATTATTTTCTTAGTTTTCAACATAATCCCCGCTGTTGTTAATGCTTTTAGTTCCATTGATGTTCTAGTCCTTCCATACTTTCTCAATAGAAAACTGGGCTTTGGTGGCTGAGCCAGTTTTGCACTGCACTTTCAATTTGTTTGTTATTTGCTAAACGCTGGCCGCCAAGCCGGTTTTTGAGCAGATCAAAGAGATGGAAATCGCTCAGAAAAATAGCAAATGACGAGGAGGTTGAAAGTGAAGTGCAAAACTGGCTCAGCCAGCAAAGCCCAGTTTTCTATTGAGAAAATATGAAAGGACTAAAATATCAATGGGACTAAAAGCATTAACAACTTCGGGGGATTATGTTGAAAAATAAGAAGATAATAATAACTTGCAAATCTAGCTGTTTATCATTCCTATCCAATTTAATATATTTTAAATCACCATTTGTGACTTACTGACTTCCTCTCGTAGTATAGCGTCGATCAGCAATAATATCAATGCTTGCTCGTAAGTATTCCACTCATTTGTGGAAACTTTTCTCCTAACTGGTTAAATAAATGGCATATACCGCTATATTGTTTTACATATCTTGCAGTCGCTCATTTTCAAAACCTTTATCCGGATTAGAGACTACTGAGGCATAGAATGTCTCTTGAGTGGATTTAGTTTGCATTCGTTTAACTTGGGCATTTGTATACCTGGATGTGTGCTGCGCTTCACATCGTATACGCTTCGGAAGATCCTGGCCTTTTTTCACCTTTCAGTAGTCTTTTGACTGATGATCTTTTCAACATTTATTATAACGAGAGGCTTCGATACATTCCAGGGGATATATGGCTAATGCGCAAATAGTTATACCACTATAATGGTCTTTTGTTTCCACGGAACGTTTCGATGGACCCAGCTAAGAGCCCTAGATGAGTCACACTTTTTAAGAGTCTTCCATTCACCCGGTCATTATTGTGTTTTTTCCGTTTCAATTCGCAATGAGCGTCTTATTGCCATCATTATGATTCTTCCCTAAGCCGGCATGGAGTTTCCATGGTCTGAAGATTCGCTACTTCTATTTCAGTTGAGTCACTTATGGCTTCATTACTTTCAGTTATGGGATAATTACTTTTAAACGACAGAGCGACAGAGTAAAGAACTGATATTTGAGGAACTATTCCATCCTATTAAAATTGGTGCTTGCTCATTACGTGCTGCAAAGGTTTCAGCATTTATACATGAGTCCAGTAGTGTGTCGTTGGATAGGTCTTGGGAAAAATTTTTGTAGGAAATGTTTTATTCCAATTGGATTCCTTCAGAAAATAAACAATAAAAACACTTTCAGGGCAGGTGCAGATTTCATCACCTTAAGTGTTCAAACTGCTTTCCATTTTGCTGCTGGCATTTGCGCAGTCGTCTCCTCACGTCATTACAGTCCGAGAATATCTCTTGCCTGCATTAACCTTGTGCATATCCTCCTTATTCGGTCCTACAAATCGTTGTCGGCTGTTCTTGGTACACAATTTCTTTTAGCCGTCTCCAGGGAAAAATCAAGGTAGTGAGATCTGGAGACCGAGAGATCGAGGGGGCCGTGCTACTGGACGAGCCTTACCCATTCATAGATGAAAGATGATCGACGACTGCTCGCGCTTTTCGCGAGTAAAGTTCGGGGCAACCATCCGCTGAAACCACATGCCAAACCTCGTTGCTGAGGGTAGATCAAGGAGATTCAGGCAGCACGTTTTCCAGAAAGTCGACTTAAACTATCCCGTTCAGGTTACCCTGAAGGAAATACGGGCCGATAATGTGCTCTATATATAAAATTTCGTTTTCAAGTCTCGGCAGTCTAAAAATTAAGGAAACTGCAAAATCCAGAAAGTAATTATGATGATCATCGTCTTTGTGGGTAATGGCAAAAAATGCTTATTCGTGAATTGCAGTTGAAGAATGAACCGATCGTAATTTGCAGTAGGTGTAGTATAAAGTCAGCGGGTCCAAAACTCTTGGATGTTCCAGTAATTTTCGAAATTAACCGAAAGACCAAATCGTTTTTGATCTCTTCGTTTCTATCATTTGTGCGTATCTACAGAAACCAATACATCCAAATTTCTCTGACTTTTTCATTTCATCTAAATTAAGGATTTCGAGCTCTTTTCAAATTTCCGGTTGAAATTGTTGAGCGCGAGAGGGAAAGGGCGGGGAATTGAGTTGCGAAATCTTGTAAGCAGGTCTCTTATTGTTGTTCTTAATGAATTAATAAAGGGGAGAGAGGAGGAGGAGGTAGGGATTCTACTTAAGGAGAGTTAATTTAGAATTCATTGTATTTTAAGGGAGGGGAGGGAGTCATGAGGTGGGGGCCACAGATAATTAACTCAAAATGCGAGTGCCTACTACCATCCGAGCTCTTTTCGTTCGCTCCCTTCCTTTCAATCCGCGAATGGAATTATCCGGTCCATTTCCTTCCTAGGAAGGTCGGGAAATCTCCACGAACAAGTTGAAGGAGGAGAAAGTGGAAAGTGCCATTATCATCAGCAGGGAAAAAAAAGAAAAGTTGCAAGCGAAAGATAGGGGGAGGGAACTTGCAATAAATTACACCGCAACAGAAGAGCGAGGAAGGCGTGCTCTTATGAGCATACAGCAATATTTTCTCCTTTTTTAAAGAAATTTTATTAAAAGCGAAAAAGAAATCAAAAACAACAGGGCTGGATTTTATTGTGCACTCGTGTTTGTGGTTATGTATTTTGCAGCTGCCGACAATAAGAAAAGATCTCTAATGATACACCCGGTGCATTTTTAGTAGCAATCAATGGCTAGGTGTAGAAGGAAATAAGCTCACTGTTAATTTTTTTCCTTAGATTGTAGATTTCCCTTAACGATGTTTCTTTACAAGATGTATTCACTTAATAAATGTTTTTCAAATTTATATTACATAGAAAGAAGCCACGAGACACTTTTCAACATAGCCGAAATACATGTACTCGTTAATATTTTATAATTTTATATTCTTTATAGTAAGCTATTTTTGTTCAAAAATTATCCATAAATGGCAGTATCCTAAGACAGTTTCCCCTTTAATGTTTCTTTGACCCCTGAGAATATTGGAGTTGAATTTAATTATACAGCAGGGCACCCATTCATTCTTCTGTAATTGCGTTAATAATTAAATAATGTGAAAATAATTAATCTCTAAAATCTCTTTAATATACAAGCTATTAAAGTTGAACAAAAAAGCAACTAAATTTAAGTAATAAACTATTTTTTAATGAAAGCATCCGCATTAATTTGCCAAGTGTACCTTCGCGATCGCCGAGCGTGAATTTCTTTTCTTTAACATGGAAAGAATATTTTTAAACATTCTCGGAGGCGTATTTCGACACATACCAAGGAAATAAAAAAACACATAGCAAAAATGCGTTTTTTTGCAATTCGATTACTTTATAGCTTACAGCTCGACAAAATTATCGGAAGGAATTCAGTTCCCTTGAACAAAAAATCAGCACCAAAAAAAAAAAATAATAATAATAAAAAAGAACGTACGTAGACATGCGCTATAGACATTCTGAAGAAGAAGTTTATTACTACAGTATTTTTTAATGGAAATAATGTCATTTGACAGGTTTAAAATCGGTTCATAGCTGAACTTTCATAGATCATGCACAATAGAACAGTTTAGCAAACGATTAATGCTCCTCATTCGCGTAAACAAGTTCCTGCTTTTAGATTATAGTATTTTGAGAAGCAAAAGGACGTGTTACTTTAGAAGAATTAGAAATAATTTTTACTAATCTTGAGGGATGCTTGAGCAATTCGTTTATTATGGCATTTGAATAGTATTATTGTATTACTATGTGTTCAATATAACGGAACATACTTCTGGTACGAATGTTCCAACTGTAAGAATTCTTAAATTGAAATTGTGCTATGTGTATAGCCGAAATTGCAGGAGATCTTGCTTTCCGTTTTCTTTTTAAAACTGCAGGTTTTATCAACTTACATTTGTTGTTTACAAAATTTGAATTAAAGCATGTACATACTATCGTGAACATTCAAAGTAAAGGCGATAATCTTAAGAGTTTGGTGATATTATTGTTTGAAAGTTTTTGTTGCATATAATTAACAGGGCATACTTCTATTCGTTGGAATGGTAGCTGAGAAAAGTATATTCGAACTGGTTGGATTTAGTACTGTCCTGAAGCCGTCATGACGGATGACACGGCTGTATCGTCATCAATGTAAAATTAGTATCACAGCCTAAGAAAGAATAGGTAATGCATATACAGGGTGTCTCAGAATTCATTGTACAAACTTGTAGGGGAGTTAGTATAGGTGATTCTAAGCAAAAAAGTTCATATGAACATGGGTCCGAATTTGAACGATAACTGAGATTTGATCAGAAATAAAAATGAAATGCCGTCACCAAGATCAACAAGTTAATAACTCAGGTTCTGTAAAGCCTAGATTAATGAATTTGGGGAATAAGACTGTGTATATCGTTAAAATTTGATCGAATTCCAACGAGAAGTTTCCGAGTTACACAGTCAAAATTGTAACAAGTGCTAGTTAGTACTCACAAGTGAGCACGTGTTATGATGTTGAATGAAAAACTCGGAAACTTCTTTCTTGTTGGAATTCGATCAAATTTTAACGTTATACACAGTCTTATGTACCCTATTATTCCCCGAAATTTCATTAATCTAGGCTTTACAGAACCTGAGTTATTAACTTGTTGATCTTGGTGGCGGCATTTTTATTTCTGTTCCTATCTCAGTTATCGTCCAAATTCGGATCCATGGTCATATGAACATTTTTGCTTAGAATCACCCATACTAACTCCCCTAGAAGTTTGTACATTGAATTCTGAGACACCCTGTATGCAGAAAATCTATTTGTTAACGCGGTTCAAAGGTAATTTAGGTAGGTGTTTCAGAGGAACGCACCCGATTTTAAGTCTATTAGAATTTGGTTAACGACAGTATTAGAAACAGGTAAAGTGCAACAGCGGCATGGTAAAGATATCCTTGTGTGCCTGAAAAATCCATTAAAGAATCGGATATCGTAGAGAAAACCCAATCAAAGAAGTATTTCACGTAAACTGAGTATATCTGTGCAGCATAGCAAGTGTTTCTAAATATGTGAAACATTTTTCTCTATAAAGTACAAATTCTCTAATAAATCAAAACAACAGCGACAAAATTTTGGAAGTATCATTCTAGAATCCATCAATCAAATATTCATTATGTTCTCAGATGATTAACATTTGATATCTTCCCTAAAGATAACTAGCATCAAGTTTGCAAAGAATATCTGAAAGCTAACATGATATCTAAGATCATATTTGAATCCGAAGCTCTTCGTATGGTGTAATCAGATTTGTCTGCGAGGGTAATCACACATGTTTCCTGACATTGTGCAGAGTGATCATAAATATCCTTTACCCAAAAGATTATGAATAACTCAGAATGTACGCATACAATAGTAATGAAATATTTGTGTGATGTTCTCTAATTTATGCTTAGCAAATGAGTTCACAACTGGTTTTCAAAATGTTATCCTTTAACCTCTTTATACAGGAGAACTTTTTTCTCTGTTTGCTCGGATAAAGTGACTTTATGATCGTCTTAAATAGTCAAACTTACTTTGAAAAGCCTACAGTCAGAAAATCTAAGTCACATTCAGGAATTTTTGGATAAATATTGAATATTTAATTAGAGAAATCATATTTATTAACTGGAGAATTTATTACTTTGTACAAAGATACTATGGCTCTATACTTTATTATATACATTGTTTAATTCTTTGCTAAGGAAAGTTATAACACTTCAGGGAGAGCTGAAAACGGCAAATTTAAAAATTTGGACAGGCATTTCTGGCTGTTGGTTGGTTTGGTTTGTTTGGTATTAACGTTCTTTTTAACTGCTATGGTCATTTCAAGACGGCGTTATAGGGGCCGCAAATTTTGCCTCGCAAGAGTTTTTTAACGTGCAGCCAGCAAACGACTACACGGAACCAACGGCTGTACTTCCCTTCCGAAGGAAGTGCGTGATCTCAGGATTTCCCCCTGTAAAATCCTCGTCGTCCTCGGCCAGGATCAAACCCGCGTACTCGGGCATCAGAGGCGATCACGCAACCACTGAGCCACCGAGGCCGATCATTTCTGGCTGTAGGATCTTCAATTTTTCAACAAGATGACCTGTGTTTACTGAAACAATTTCCTGCATATTTTTTCACAAAGCACTTACTCGACATGATTCTGATTTCTTACCCATATGTTGGCGTTACAGTTCATATCAATGGTGTCCAATGGCTTTTTGAGACCAATGAAATTTTTCTTTGTTCATATCATCAAAACATTCTTGTACGGACTTAAGTTTTTAGATAGGGTAAATTGGCATTTTGATACAGATAACGAATGCTTCAGTAAATTGAAAGCCTCGGGGCAATAAAGACGTAACCCACAGGAAGAAGTTCTTACTACATGTAATAATTACTGCTTGTGAAATCCATTTATAGTTTGTTTCAACAAACTATCACAGTAAAGCAAAACATCGATCATATAGATTTACAAGTTTTTTTAAAATATATAACATCACTTTTCTCAAAAAATTCTTCCTGTGGGTTACGTCCTTAACGCCCCGAGCCCTTCAGTTGTTAGTAAAATGAAAATACAGCTCGTAGCGTTAAGAAACTAGGGAAGAGGACTGCGACTGCAACAAGGAGAGATAAGCCCAAGCCATAAAAAGCAGCTCCTATATTATGTAAAATTAACAATGTCTAACAATAGAAATTGGAAATTTAATTTAATTTAATTTAATTTAATTTAATTTAATTTAATTTAATTTAATTTAATTGTTGAAGATGAATTCTTCAACAAATTTTAGAGCTGCACAAAATAATCGAGCAAGAAGCATAAATTGACATTGCCAAATTTAAGTTTGTCCTGGGGCTTGACAGAATCACGCTTTGTCACAACAGATAAAGCGTTTCTACTATCGTATAGTCCACTGCTGACAATTTTTACAGCACTCCAACGACTTTTTGCGTTGACGTTCGATTGTTCGACGATGGAAACTTGTTATATGCATATCTCAATAAAATGAGCCCCAAAATTCCGTGTTGCAATCGAAGACTGGCGATCTGGTTCCGTCATTCGCTTTAGCAGTAAGTAGTCTCGATGTCTACTTTGCCAGGCTTGCTTACACGTCAGTACACTGTGTTGGCTCTTGGACAAGGACACGATAACACTAATTACTGTTCATCGGGAGAGCTGAAGCAGGACGGAAATTTTCCGAATACACTTACTGCAAAGAACGCAGGCTTTGCCATGAGGCCTATCCTAAAAGCAGCAAATGTCTTTGAGGATAGCAAGACGGCATCTTCGTGTACTTTTAAGACTACGGCTATTCAGATACATTTGCTCAGATAGTGTATTCTGCTTCATTTTGCACTGTAGACAGGACTACAAAACTAAAACCAGGATCCTCTTTGAAGTTTCTTGATACCTCATACGCATTACGAGGGTGATTAAAAAATTAAGTTACACCTGATCAAAAAATTTCATTAGGAATACAACATAATGCAGTCAAACACATGCAATTTATAAGAAACCAAGAAAGTAGTTACCTTAACTGTGGATAGTAGCATCAATGGAAATACGTATCCAGGTTAATAAATATCATGTTGTGGATGTGCGGTTTTGACTCGGTTTGTGTTTCCATTGCATATAATATAGTCACCCAGTTTTGGTAAATATTTGTCTGATTCTTTGACGGTCAAAGTCAGCTTTAGATTATGAAGGCATCGTATGACTGTTGCTTTCACCGCTCATCGATGATAAATTGTTGTCTGCCCAGATGTTTTTTCAACTTGCCGACAGAGTAAAATAACATGGCACAAAATCGAGATTTTGGCGAATCCTGTCATACCTCCGGCTTAATTTTCCACGCCTCTTCTTATTTAATGGTGCTGCGCAAAGATGTTTGATTGTTGGCGGAAGGAGCATTAATTATTGTCGGTCGCTTTTTCCGTGAATTTCAACAGTTCCTCGAGGTTGTGTAAGGTTTCAGTTCTCTGCCATTGTGTATCCTTGTTGGGCGCATCAGATAGCATGACGACAATGAAACTGAATCACTACGGATATAAACTCCATTCCGTGCATGCACTACAAAAAACCCTAATTTTACCAAGAGCTGGCGACAAGTTATGTTTTTAATCATTCTCGTGCAAGAACCTTGGTCCTACACGGTTATGAGAAACTGATTAACTAATTTACCTAATCACATTACAGGCGTCTCTCGATTAACACGATTTTGTTTTGCGGGATGAAAACATTGCAACCATATTTTGCGGGAAATTTTTAATTTACGGGATTCCAATCTCTTGATTGCTCTAGAAATTTACTTTACATAACTAAAAGATTTAAACGCAGCAGGAGTACAAGTAAGACTGGAAGAGAGCTAAGTTTAGGCGAAAACAGCGGCTCTAAAAATCCTGCGAACAATACAGGGTGAACTAAAACAATGTTACATGTCCAATTTTTACATGTCTAGCTAGCATGTCTACCTTAATACTGAGTGTCCCAAATTGATGTATACACTCTTTGAAACGTTATAGCTGAGCAACGAACTGAGATGGAAATACAAGGTTTGTTGTGTATGATCCAGACGGCGCTGGAAAAGCATAGCAACACGTTCATTGTTGTTCATTTGTTTGTAAACCAAAATGGCGGTGAGACTTTCATTCGATGAACGTAAGTGGATACTGAAGTGTTATTGGAAAGTGGAGAATGTTGTTGAGGTTCAATGACGCTGGAGGGTTAAATTTTGTACACCACCGCCAACAAGGGTAACAATAAAAAAACTCCGAGACAAGTTCGAAGCCGAAAGAACGGTGAGAGATGTGTTGAAAGGTCGGTGCGGAAGAAAGAGAAGTTCCGCTGATAACGAGTAACCCCTCTCGACTTCTACCTTTGGGGAACTTTAAAGAACACGGTGTACACCACAATCCCACAAACACTGACGGAATTAAGAGATCAGATTGAACATTCTATCAGTGATATTCCATTAGCTACAATCCAGTCGGTATGCCGCTCTTTTCGACATCGGTGTTGGGACTGTACTGTGGCAGAAAGTGGACATTTAGAACATGTACGGGCTTAAGTTTAAGGAATAAAATACAACAAACCTTATATTTCTGTCTCATTTCTTTGCTGAGTTATAACGTTTCAAAGAGTGTATACATCAATTTGGGACACCCCGTATGAATAGAAACATGCCATACAGGACTCAGTTAGGATGAGGGGAAATGAGCACCTACATTTAAACATAGAAATTATAAATAGCTGGAAACAAAATCTACTTTATCGTGTTCCCGATGATCGATTGCCACAACCTGGCAAAGGAGCTGAGAGGGGAGCCGTGTTTCGACACATTGAAGGATTTTTGATGAAAAATAGGAAGAAATTTCCACAGGCTGGATTCGAACCAGCAACGTTTAGCTCAGACCGCCAACGCGCTAACCAATTGCACCACTAGGGACATGAAAGCTAAACGCTACTTACATGTCCTTAGGGCTTGGTTTGAGCAGTTACCTAGTCCGCAGGCTGGAACTATTTTTCCTAAGGCGTAATATTCATTTAAGAATAATTCGTGAATGTTCTTTGAGGGTTATTTGGAAGCACTGCCTGGAAGTCCTCAGGTTGGAGCACGTTTAACACATGCTGCGATTCCGCTTGGATCACTTCAATGGAGTCACATCGCCGTCCTTTTAACCGCAATTTCAATTTTCGGAAGAGGTAGAAATCGCAGGGTGACAGGGGACAGCGGTCATGTTGTTTTTGTTGAGGAAGTCCCCCACAGCGAGCGAAACGTGCCGTGATGGAGCAGCCAGCCTTTCTTCTTCCACGTCTCTGGTTTTTGTGCCTTGCGTTTTCAATCGTCTCAAAACGTCCCGTTTGACAGTCCAAGGCGATCACAAACATCGTGGATGGTTTGCCTTTGGTCCTTTTGGATCATGTCTCGTCACGTCTGGTTTTTGTGATCATTTCTGGAATTGAGCTTGTGGACCAGAATGCTTGTCGTCTTTGAAATCATCCCGACCATTTTTGAATCGCTTAAACCACTCAAATGTTTGGGTTTGGCATAAAGCTTGTTCACCAAAATCCTCCTTCAACAGTCTGTGGGTTTCAGCTGCGGTTTCTTCAGCTTTAATATCAAGAATCGCAACACGACCAACACAAAGAGTGACAAAAATAGCTGAAACTCAAAATCATGTGGACATAGGATGACACCGCTTGGCACAATTACAGCTGAGACGTATCCCTAACACCATCCATCGGCAAAACTTCGTAACTCTTACGGTTCGGTCAGAATAAAACAATTTCGGGATATTTTGGTTAGTACCTCATACATTAAATTCTTTATAGAATTGCAGTATATTGATAAGAGTACAATTGATGGCTTCTCAATGATACATAGACAACCTAATGTCGTGTGATCCTTTTGACGGGAGGAAGATTGGAACCCGAAGTGTGTATTGAGGCGGGAACAACAAGGAGGCAACACTGAAGGAAAATCTTACTACGAGATCTGCACCTGGTCGCTTCGCAGCACGCGCCACACGCGCCACCGTTGGTACGCGCGCCCGCACTACTTACTGCTAAAGCCTAAGATATATATTGGAGATATGCAGATGTTCCTCGTCTGAATTACTTCTTTCCTGGATGAAGCTTGCAGAATCGAAGTTGAGCTGCGTCAGCTGTTGTAGGGCTGGATTAATTTCTACAAGGGGTAAGATCATGGAGGGTCATGGAACAATGGAAATATGTGTTATGGAGCGACGAATCTTGTTATATACTCTGGCAATCAGATGGTCTACTCGAATTACCACAAAGCGAGCTCCAAGTATATCAGACTTAAGAAAAAACTTCTGAATTTGGAAATTAGTCGTAACTGTGAGAAACGGAAGCCTGACACCGCTATGGATCCCCAGAATATCATCATCAACAAATCCTCGAAGTTTTTGGATGAAGAAGCAAAGGAAGTTATAAGTAAAGGCCTAAAATTCACGATAGAAGACTTTAATAATGACTTAAGATCAACAGTCAGCGCTACCCTAAGTGATTATCCCCCCATCTTAACAAACAAGGAAATGAGGAATTCAATAAATTATGTAAACTGCAACTAGAAAGGAATATCAAGAATTACGTGCACTTTAAAAGAGATGAGGTAATACTAAATACGATCAAAAACTCCGAAAAGAAGACTGTGTATTCCTAAAAGACGATAAATCTAGTCATGTGGTGATTGAAGACAAGATAAATTATATCGCGGGTGTAGAAAGATTACACTGTATAACATGAAAAATGTCCTTTAGATGTGTTTCTTCTATATTTTTGGCTGAAAATGACGAATCTGTAATTATTTTTTGTTGACCACGCACCATTTTCCAAAAAAATCCTCATTTAGCTTTTTACGTATCTATATTGTAGCACATATAGAAGCGCTATGCTATCAGTTCCTCATTCTGAAGATCTTATACCTACAGCTCCAGATAAATATACTGTTGATTCAGAGGAAGACACCTCTAATAACCCTAACTATCAAGATCCTGACTTTCAACCATCTACATCTATGACATGTTCACAACATGAAATCACACAGGCAGAGCTTAACGATGCAATGGAAGTATGCTAGCTGAATATTGCTGGTCTCTTATCAGGGACACACCAACAGATGCCTACAAGAGGAAGCGGACAAAAAATCATTTTAGTGTTTGTGTTTTCTGTTACGTTTCTCTGAGAAGTGTGTCTCCTACAAAAACCGTACGTGATGGATCTTTTTGATTTTGATATATGAATCAAGTAGTTTTTGTTTATACAAAATCACATAGTTTCATCTAAAGGACAGAAAAAAGTTCAAATTTGTTGTACAGTATTATTAGAAGATGGTCCATATAAACAGTGGATAAGGATCCCCTAACAAATTTAATCAGAAAAACGAAATCATGTAAGTACATCTTTAAAGATACCTATGTACGTATCTTACGTTCACTTACGTATGTCTTGCAACCAAGTACTGTAAAGATGCATTGCCTTCCTAAAACGCACAAACATGGTAATAAGTGGCAACCGATTATAGACAATGTGGGTTCTCCTACTTATCTCCTGGCGAAGTAGTTATTGAATAGATTTTTTCTGAATTTAAAACTACCGGGACTTACTATGTCGATTGATAATAGTATGGATCTGATCAGTAGATTTGAGTTTTGCACCATCACAGAAAAACTTCTATTGGTGTCCTTCGACAAAGAAGCACACCAATATTTTCCTAGCATGGACGAGACACTCAAGTTACTGGAAGATTGTCTTTATGAAAGTGACCAGACTAGTATGCCATAATATTATGTTCAGATTTAACGATAAATGGTACCCCCATGGGTTGCAGCATCAGCTTTTTCATCGCCAAATTATTCGTAAGGAAACTGGAAAATCAAGCGTTGTCTACTTTTAAATATTTCCCTGGTTATTGGAGCCGGTATGTAGACGACGTGTTTGCTATCTTCGATCAAGAAAAATATGACAGACCAGTTTATGAATCAACTATCGCCAAGTATCAGATTTACAATGGAAAAAGAAGATAATCCCTTACCTTTTCTAGACCTGATATCTACCGACACGGAAATTAGCTTAAATTTGATGTCTACCGTAAAAGAAATTTTGTTCTCTACTTTATCCATACCTATTCGAATCATTCTTACACACATAAATTGGCAGCTCTTCACTATTTGATACGAAGAATGACTAAAGAAAGAAGAAGTACAATGACTAAAGAAAGAAGAAGTACGTAATTAAATAAGATCACGAGTTATGCGAGTTTCAGTGGATATAACCCGGATATTGTTGATAAACTGTCAAAGAAAATCAAGGCTAAATGCAAAAATACCACCACATTAGGTAGAACTAAACTAGATGATAAAGGCAAATTCCTATCAACAAACAACTAAACAAAGGGATCATTAAGCTCGCAAGGTGCTTTAGTTTCAGATTAGCCTACCGAAGTCATAATTCTCTGATGAAATATTTAGGGAGTGCTAAGGACAAAATTCCAGTCTTAGAAAGATCTGGTATTTATGAAATTGAATGTGCCACATGTGATGGCTCCTACCGAGGTCAGATGCAGAGGAGAATTTGTACCACGGTCAAAGAACACTTTGCGTGCATAAAAAACGGGAATACAAAAGCTTCAAGTTTTGCCAGCCACATCATAGATTGTAAACACGACTATGACCCGAAGTTAGTCAAGATACTGCAAATTTCCCAGGATCCAAAGTTATTGAACGTTCTAGAATCAATGAAGATCGCAAAGGTAACATCCCATCAGCTGCTTAATGCGGAACAAGGCCCCATGAACGTCGCTGATTGCATGACAATTGGAAACGCCTTAAAATCCTAACCCATTATTGTAAGTAACCGGATTAATGTTATATGTAATTTCTTTGATCAGCTCTTGTAACCTATATTATATATAGATCTGTGTATTATAACTTACTGTATAGTCTGTCTTCAGATGCTGAAGAAGTTGGCTTGGCCAACGAATTGTACATGCATCGTTTATCCGTATTAAACTCCTTGTGGAAAAGTGTATTCATTCTTAAGTGTTTAGTATGTCAAGCGGTTAATGGGGATAGTACAATAGACTCCAAGAGTCGCAGTGCTTGGTTTCCTCCTAACCACTTTGGTTTCATGGTAATCACCCCTTACAGTTCATTCATTCATGTCAAGCGGTTTAATTATTCTAGTAATAAAAATCTGATCTAGTGTAGAAGGGATTGCAGATATCCTTGGTATTTGATTAACTATCGGGTAGATTTAAAATCTGTCTATAAAATCATTTACCGTAGTTGCTGGCATTCGGCTCTACAGGGTGTTGCAAATATATACAGGAGAGTACTGCTAGGTAGCCTATCAGCTCGACTGCAAGAAGGAGAGCCAAACAACTGAAAGGTCATACATTGTTACATCATAAATGGATCAAATTTAGGGCTCACTATTGGTAGAAATATGATTAATAATGGTCGAAGTATGATGATGTTACAATGTATGAGCGGATAGGCTACCTAGCAGTACTGCCCTGTATATATTTGCAACACCCTATAAATAAATTGAAAAAAATGAAAGTCTTCAATAATGAAGTTTAAAAAAGCGTCTTCTATAAAAGTTATCATCATATCTAAAAAATTATCAAAAATGCAAACCCCAGTTCGGTAAATCCATCCAATTTTTGCAATCCACTGATAAAATGTTCAGACTTGGAATAGAGGTATATTTTTCTACATAAATAGGAAACTCTTCATGCACAAGCAGGGCGACACCGCAGCTTGTGTGGGTCTATCCTTTCTAAAAATATTAAATTCTGGAAAAGATATATTCGAATAGCCAATTTCTGTATGCAACCACGATACAAAAATCGCTATTAACACAGGGTTCGTTGCAAAAAATAAAGGGTTGGAGGGAATTGTATTTATTAACCATGGAACGAGCTTTCCAGTATGCAGAGATGCATTTACGGTCAGACAGGCCTTCCTTTATTCTCAACCACCTAATAAAAGGGTGTAAAATGAACCTTTTCTGATCACGGTTTTATATCTTATGTAAGGAAAAAATGTTCATTTTTGTATTTTAACCCTCCTCGTATCATACAATTGAGAGTTTACCTTAAGTAATAAATTGTTTTTCACCGTTCAAGAATACTTTTATTCTTGGAAATGAAGCTCTGTAGCAACAGCTGCCGTGTTTCTCCCCCCGCCCTTTTCTTTTTCTTTGAAAGAGAATGAACACTAATATTCTTGTTAGCAAATGTCATTGCATTCCTCGTCTCCTTCTCCCCCAACAAAGATTTTCATTTAAAACTTTCAGTAAAAATGATAAATGCGAATTTTGAATGTGCCGGAATTCATGACGTTGATGAATACCATCCATTGATGAAATTTCCTCCTTCGCGTGGTCCAAGTTTTACAGGGAAACTTTTGCCTCGATGCGCTAAAGAAAAAAAGGCGTAAGTTAGGATGTGGAGGATTCTGTGCGGTTGTTCACGTGGAACAGAAGGAGACTCGAGGGGTCTCGCTTTCATTCCTCTACCGCAGGGGCCATAAAGAAAGTGCGTGGGCGTCCGCACGCACACTGCTCTCGTAGCGATGAAGGACGCCAACTTGGATTGGTGAGAAAGGGTTCACGTGCGGAGCTGTGGAAGAAACAGAAGTATCCCCACTGGCATGATATACAGAGATCATCTCTCCTTTTTTTTTATTTTATAACTCAAGTAACGAAAGGGATTGGGTGATCGTTTCATATTTTTACGCTGCGACCCTACCATGAATAATTATTATATATGGATCGAATTACGACCCCTAGCTTCGCAAAAAAATGTATTTTCCGATTATTTATTTTTCATTGCGCATATTGGAGTCCAAGAACATGGGCTCATTTGCAGAACTTACGACTGAATGAAATGTCGCCCTTCAGAAACTTTAGGCCCTCGTAAAGTTTAAAGACATCGGAGCGAGAACGCAAACCATTTGCTCCTACATAATGCCAAAAGTCAAAGTGCCGCGAATTCTGGAAAGAGGGGACGAAATAAAGGAGAAGAGGAGAGAGAAGAACTAACTCAGTAGTTACATAGATTGAAATAAATGATAGCGACAGGACAATATACATAAGGAAAAGAGATCGCTTGGTTTTCTTTTGTAACTTTCCGATGTTGAAGATATCGTATCGTGAAAGGAAAAAAAACTTTACTGTTACATTGCTGAAACGCAAACTACACAAGTATGACCTTTTTAAAGAGGATTTTGCATTTTGTAAATTTTATTATTTCTTCGAGAATCTGCCATTGCCAAAAATGCAGAAACGGAAATTGCCTTTTATTTTCTTCTGGTGCTGACACGGAGGGGAGGGGGTATAAAATTAGTCGGAAAAAGGATGACGTAATTTGTAGACGACCCTTAAGTTGGAGCTATTAGTATTCGGCACCGTTATAAATAAGAATGATTTTTTGGTATGTAAGATGACACATTTAATTTAGATAACATATGAATAAACAAACGAACAAATAAATATAATTAAAATGTCATACATAATTTTCAAATTTAAAACTTATAGACAAGCAATCCAATAAACTGTTTTGCAGTAGTGCCATCTAAATAATAAATATTTAATGAATGAAAACTGTAAAGAAAAATTCTATGAACATTGGAATACATACATTATAGAAGATTTCTTTGCTCCAATTTTTGAAGTTATGGATTTAATTTGGAAACAGCGTTATTTAATCATACTTAGTAAGAATAGGAAGGAAAAGGCCATTTGATAAAGTTTCAAAGGCGCTAACTCAATAAAAATGTACCAAAATTTTATCAAATGTTTGAAAAAAAAAATTCGGGATCAAAATCTACTTTTATTTATAATTTAATCATCAATTACACTGATGCCTTCACATCATATCAAATTGAATTTAATGAAAAACTTTGTAAAGGCATGGCGCGGGATTCCAGCATCTGAAACGGAAAAGAAGGCATCAACGACGGGAAAATAAAAGAAGGGATTTTTGTTGACCCTCAAATTAGGAAGCAATGACTGATAACGGGTTTAAAACTGCCTTGAACCCAATGGAACTAACCTGGAAAGTTCTGAAGGTTGTAGCGCACGAGTTCTTGGGGGAAAACAAGAAATCCAACTACGCCGAACTTGATGAGATTCTGAGCCTTTTATGAATTGGGATGCAATATGTCACTAAAGATACATTTCCTCCATCCCACCTGGACTTTTTTCCTAGCAACCTTGATGACGTTAGTGATGAACATGACGTTGGTGTACCAAGGAATATGGACCCCTAACCGTTGGACCCTCCTTCGGGACCTTCCAGATGCCACATACACAAGAAAGTCTTCGCAAAATGGGTTTAATGTCCTGAAAGCTGAACGTTTAACTATTTGCCGTATCTCAAAACATTTTTGAAATTACTTAACAGGGGATAGTGTTCTACGTAATATGCATATCTTGGAAATACTTAATATGGCAATTTCTAAAAATTGATGCGTGATAGAAATTTTTTTTTTCATTTTTGTAATCAGCATTAAAAATATACAAGAAACGCCTAATTGGTTCCGTGAGCATTTTGGTTATTGACCAGTGTTGTTTTACTCTATGTTTATAAAAGAATACGCACAAAAATAGTTTCTACACGCGAGCAAAGATTTCTCTTGACAAATTGACAAACTTTTGACAGGCTTTTTCTCATACTTCCAAATCGATGGAAACGCAGGTCTCTTTCTCTTCAATGTGAACAGCTTGACGCCGCATCTCCCTACACTTCGCATCGCGTGTTGAAGAAATTAACCATTTATTCTTTCACATAAAATAATCCAGTAGCGCCGAAAACGACTTTAACAACTGTTTCCTCTCTCTAACACTAAAATGCTTAATGCTGATGGAATAGAAGCTGTATGTGACACCACTACAGAGAAGAAATCTTTCATGTTTTCATTCAACAGTGCAGTGCTTATACTTTTGCATCATCCAAACTTCCAAGTTATTTCTTTTAATAGTATTTTCTATATCTGCATCCCATTTAATTTTTTTACGTCAACTGATTATTCTATGAAGTTTCCTCACTGATATTTTACTACTAAAGTTATCTTTTTGGAAATTACGATATTCATTATCAATAAAACTTAATTATCCACGTTTAAGATAACCGATTGGCCATAATGGCACTTATACCTATGACCGTTACCATCTTCAGCATTGCGCGAACAGTATACCTATTGGAGTTAATAGCCCTCAACAGTTAAAAATCATATGCATTGATAGAGCTTTAGTAAGTTTAAAGAGGGAAGTTACGAGGGGTGATCAGAAAGTAATGTCGCGTACTTTCTTCTCGAAAATGACGGCAGATATGAGAAAATTGCAATATACAAAAGTTAGTTTGGTTCATTGTTAAAGTTTCCTGTTAGTGTCGTGTGCATCTGCCAAACACTAGCGACGTGCCAGTCCAAACAAGATTGTGGCTCTCATTTTATCGTCCAGTGCTTTTGAGCGGCGGAGTGTTATGCGTTTTCTTTGTGCAAAAGGACTGAATCCAGTCGATATTCATAAGTAAATTGTGTTGGTGTACGGAGGTGATATCGTGCAGCTCCGAACAGTACAGCGTTGGTGCAAGGCTTTTAAAGAAAGACGAGAGGGCCTACTGGACGAACATCGCTCTGGCCGGCCGTGGGAATCCATGACTGACAGCAACATTGCCGCTGTGGAAGCGCAGGTGCGGGAGAACCGGCGGATTACCGTGAGAGAAATTGCTGCAACGTTGGACATTTCATATGGAACGGCATACGACATTGTTCACGAGCAGCTCGGCTTTCGCAAAGTGTCACGCATATGGGTGCCACGAGAGTTGATCGCCGAACATCAAGGTGCTCGTTTCGATGCTTGTTTGCTGCATCTCACCCGATACCAGGAGGAGGGTCAGGATTTTTTGGATCGAGTCATCACAGGCGATGAATAATGGGTCCACCATTTCACGCCCAAAACCAAAATGCAATCCGCGGTTTGGAAACACACCTTATCTCCCACAAGGAAAAAGTTCAAAACTGTGCCATCAGCGGCAAGGTCGTGTTGACATATTTTTGGGATTACCGTGGTCCGATACTGCTTAAATTTCTTCCACCGCATACCGCTGTCAATTCCGAACGCTACAGAGGCACACTGAGGAATCTTTGAGCGGCCATACGCAGGAAAGACCCGAGTTGGCAATGGAGGACATCGTGCTGCACCACGACAACGCACGTCTCCACACTGTAATTGTTGCAGCGATGGAACTGGGAAACACTGCTTCATCCTCCATACAGCCCGGATCTCGCTCCCAGTGACTAGCATATCTTCGGACCCTTGAAGAAGTAACTGGCCAGTCAACATTTCCGTGAAGACGACGAGGTGAAATCGGCAGTTCGCAACTGGTTTCACACTCAACCGGACGACTTTTATCGACAGGGTGTGGAAAAACTTGTCCATCGCTGGGATCGTTGCCTCAATCGGCTTGGAGATAATGTGGAAAAATAAAAGTTGAATTGTTCTATCGAATGTACATGTGTTTATTTTTTTCCCGGTCACGATTTTAGGGAAAAAAATACGCGACATTACGTTTTGATCACCCCTCGTATTATAATTTTGTTATCCAACAAATCCACGAGAAGTCTGGGGTTGTCCGGTCAAAGCCTAGGCTGCCATTACAATTGCTTCAACGTCTCACTGACTCTATGCCAAATAGATATATGGTGTAAATTGGGCAAAAGGGGTTCCACTAAAATATTAAATGCAGGTTTTTAATTCACTGGCATTGAAGACTACCTGTATCAGCGGACAAATTTAAGTACAAAAATTAAAACAAAGCCATAGAGGAAAAAAGAGTCTATTTTGAAAGCACTGCCGAGAAAATAATGCTAAATTCTTAGTTGATTCAAACCAAAGAAGACAAACCATTCAATGCAAAGTCACGTATTATTGCCAAAAGCTGCCGTTGGAGATATCCAATGTTTTGCATCTGATAACCTCTTATTTGTATGTTCACATGAATTGTCAATGAAATTCCATAAAAAACATTCCCAAGGACGACTATGTGCAGGACATAAGGCAAATCAAGAAAGAGATGAATGCCCTGTTGACCCGTAAACTTGCTCTGCCGCCAGATCAATCAAGTTGTGGATAAAGGGTGTTCGCCAGGCTTCGTCTTCCGTCTATGCAAAAGAACGGTCTAGGGCAGCGGTCCTTGTTTGTAAGAGCATAATTTCTAATGACCAGGAGTTCGTTGAAGACTGTATAATCTTTTCTCCAATCCTGTGTGTCTCTCTGGGGAGGCTTTGGACTGGATAAGTCGTCTTCCCCCTATTTTGAGTGGTGACGATGACGTTTGATACGACCTTTTGAAGCGTCGGAGGTTTCGTTCTTTTTTTTTTCGGGTGGTAAATTTCGGTCCGGGGTTTGATGGTTTTCCGTACGGCTTTTACACCAAGAACTGGTCGGTCATTGGTGATTTATGCTTGGGTGTTTCAACTCCACACCTTCCTCTCCATCTACCATCAATGTAGAATTTACAGCTGGGAGGATCATCTTGTTCCCTAAATCCCAGACTCCTACTTCTGAGACCGAGTGGCGCACAATAACGCTGTTGACGGAGTTCTGCAGTACCATCTTAAACATCTGGCTGTTGACGTGGTTGATTGTAGTCAGACATGTTCATTGCCTGGGCGTCACATGACTGTTAACCTTATTACTATCATGTGTATTAAAGAGGAGGAAACGGTCATGAGAAAGTAAACTTTGGCAATTCTAAGTTTTGACCAAGAGAAGGTATTTGATAAAGCAAATCATGACTTTCTGTTTGCAATATTTCATCATGCAGGTTTAGATAAGTTTTGCTTTCTTTTGCAGGCATTGTATTCATCTGCCACCTCAATAATTTCCATAAACGGGAAATTATCTGTGGTTTTTCCTCTCTTCAAGGGTGTGCTTCAGGGATGCCCATTATTTTACAACTTTGATTTGCATCTTTTATTTAGAGCCTCTATTGAAACATATCAACAATTACCCACTAATTAACAAATTTTCACTACTGCTTTTGACCACACATGTTCGTTCTTTAGCTTATGCCGACGATATTGTGCTTTTTCCTGCCGATTTTTTTACTCTCAATATTTACCGTCAAAGTTTTGAAGCCTTTAGTTCCGACCGGCTGGACCATCAATCTTTCGAAGTCTAAGGACATTGCTGTTGGGAGCTGGTCAACATCTTTCCTCAGCGATTTCCTTTTTTATGGAGCCCATATATTAAAGTTCTGGGTCTCCACTTTGCGTTTGACTCTACAGTAGACGATATCGTTTCTAAATGTACGAAACTACTTGAAAATGTACGAATATTTTGGTGCCAATTTCTATGCACTAACGGGTTACGTTTTTGAAAAGTCTGCTGTTACCCATGTTACGCTTTCTCTTAGAAGCGCCGTCGGTGACGGCTTTGGAAGGGCTGATGGCCTCTTTTGTAAAATTCGTATGGGGACCTTCGGTAAAGAAGCGTCCGCTTCCTGACCGTCTGCTTCTACTTCCTTATGGATTAGGTGGATGAGGGGTTCCGTTGGTTTACAACCATATAATTTCACAAGTTATTTCTATTTTTGTCCGAATGTTTTTTTCACCAGGTCCAATCTGCTCTAGCTTTATTTTTCTTCATTTGAATGGATTTTTCAAATCAGTTGGATTACCTTCCTCAAGAAAGATTCCTGTTGTTGTTATTCCCAGAAGTCCCCTTTTTATGTATGGTTGCAGTCGCTTTTTCTTGAGGTTTTTCCTTTTCTAAAAGCTCTTGGTCGGCTCTCTTTACTTCTAAGGAAGTCGTGATTGTATGAGCAACCTCTTCCATCAGAAGAGAGTCAGCTCTCGGTTCGGTTTTCTCCATCGGTTTCTCTGCGAGTCAGCTTAGTTTTGAACGCTACTGGTTCTATACTCAATGGCGGCTTCTTCATGAGGGTTTCTTTACCATACGGGACATCTTCTGTTGGCGCTTGACAATATCTGATAAATGTGTCCATGGGTTGTCAGAAGGCGAGGAGCGTTTTTTTCAATTGTCCTTTTACTCAAATTTGCTGGTCTTTTTACCTGGCACATTTCGATCTCAAGGTCTTGTCATTCACAACCATCAAGTTCTTAGTTAACGAAAGTTTTGTCAATCCCTTACTCTTGACGTGCAACTTCCTATTGTTTTTATTAACATGCAGTTGTGGGTCAGTAGACCGATCCGTTTAAAGGGTCTTTCCGTCCTTTCAAATGTTGTCATATGCTCCACGCTTTCTGATAAGTAGTTGCTAACTGAATGGCAACGCCTTTCACCATCTGCCTTTAAGAAGTGGTACGCTTCCTCTGGAAATTTGTGTTAATTACTCGATCCTTAAAAACCTTTTATTTGACTTTTCCAAGATCACTGAATGTGACACAATGATTTCTGGTTTATGCCTTTAGTTCGTTTTCGTTTTATTTCCAATGAGGTATGTGGATGGTCCTCATATCTCTGTTGACCCCTCCTTATGGAAATGAAGCGTTTGCTCTGACGCAGCGATCAGCCGCAGGCATTATCGACTACATGTGCGCTTGATGCACTGTTACTATCTCGTAGGAGGTTAGGGGAGCCCTCACCATCTACGTTTAACGTCAATTTACATTGAATTTGTGTTTTTGAAATGCTGGTTGGGTCGAATTTAACTTCCTTCTTTTCAGGGTTTTATCTGACTCTCTGCGTAACCCAAATGAACGACTCCAAAATTAATAATATAAATATATGTGGGTTAATGTACGTATCAGTAAACGGGCAATTTTCTTTTTTAGGATTAGCTCTTTCGTTATACTAGAAGTAAAGCTTCACCTGTAACCGCAAGTTCTCTCTTTCTAAATGAAGATCCGACGCAAGTTTTATCGTGTATATTAATCTATGCTTGTGAATTATCTTACTGTCCTTATATCTGATGCCGACAATTTCACTATGGTTATTACCCTCTGTATCTACGTATATTAACTACGATTAATCAATATTAACCAATATATCCCAATTTACAACAAAAATATTCAAACAATAATATCATAAGTATAATTCTCACAACTAAAATTCGACTAAAATAATTTGCTTATGAACAGGGCCCACCCTTTAAGGTATAAATTAATTCTACATTCCAAAAACCTAACCTCAGGGTCTACAAAAAATTCAAAATACGAGCCATTGACTTCTCAGACACCCCACTTCCATCCTATTTTACGTAGGGTGACCAGATTTGATACTTGAAAAAAGAGGACAGTAGTTTCAAGATACTGAAATTGGTAAATAAGAAAAATACTTTAAATTAGGAGTTTCAAATAAAAACAAACACAAATTCATTCAGTTCTCATCTTTATTATATTTTTCACTAGAGATTATTGCATGCAACATAGATTTGTTTTGCAATAAAAACTGATGAAAGGATGAACATTTCGAATTCCTAAAATTACATTGAGTCATAACAATTGATTTCACAGTGTCAACTTTCAATCTATTTCGTTCTTCGGTCCATTGAGCATTAATTATTGAAAAAAGTCTTTCTACATTTGCAATTTGTGCCGGAATTGAAAATATAAATTGACACATTAACAAAAATTCTGAATAAAATTTCTTATTTTTCAAATGTTTGAAATATTTGGTCCATTTCTCATGTGCTGAATATTTCAAAAAGTCTCCAGTTTGTACTGATGATGTCAAAAATAATTTTAGATTGCAAAACTGATCAATCAAAAAAAAACCTTTTCGCGGAAAAAGAGGACACGCTAGCTGTTTTTGTAAAAAAGATACCGGACGCAAAAATAGTACAAAAAAGAGGACTTGTCCGGGAAAAAGAG
Source organism: Rhysida immarginata (assembly GCA_023313115.1). Taxonomy (NCBI): domain Eukaryota; kingdom Metazoa; phylum Arthropoda; class Chilopoda; order Scolopendromorpha; family Scolopendridae; genus Rhysida; species Rhysida immarginata. The sequence goes on along the minus strand of JAHWFO010024642.1, from coordinate 1,033,614 downwards.
GACCTCTGGTCACCCTAATTATACGGGAAGAATTGGAACTCGCCGTCATAATTTGCGTGCTCATATCTTCTGTCTATGTCTCCCTGCCAACCAAGACTCACTTTCCTTTTACACTCGTCCCTAGAATCTCTACTCAGGGTTTGTAATCTTCCTTGAAACATTGTCCCCAAATATAGTCTGCAATCTTAATTCTATTGATGTGCACATACAGATTAATATTAAAATTTATTCCTCTCACTAGGGAACATTATGGAGTGAAAATTCCGAACCGAATCTAATATAGCTATAATAATATATGGATTATACAAAAATTACGTGCCAAAATTCATATTCAAAGCTTTTATAGGCACATTAAAAACCCATATCCAGGGTTTAGAGGTAATTCCTAAAACAGTCGAATAACTTTAGAACAAAAGGTGCTGGAGCCATTAAAGGCAAGTCTATCTATAGGAAAATGGTCGTACCCGATTGAATAAAATGCATTCCCAGCATCCCTAGTGTAAGCGCTGAGAAGTTACGAAATCTAACTTTTGAATTTTGACAGATAGAGATGTAGTTCCAGTTACAGAGATGAAGTAGAAATCCAATCTTTGCATAAAGAAGACAAAAACATAAAATCGTAAAACGGGGGAGAAAGTCCATATATGGAACATCTTCTGTACACTGTACGTTGGAATATTCACGTTTAGAAAATAAACACACGAAATTGCTCCTTTTTAATACTTGCCATAATGGAAGATTGAATAAAATTAAACAAAACAATCATCACTAAATTTCAACATTTCATGTCACTCGAAACAAAAGGAGAAAAGGATGTCGGGTTAATTATTCAGTAGGCGCTCGCGATAACGCATAGCTAAACAATTCAACCAGGAATAAATGGGAAGTGCTGATGGAGATTTACTTTCGCCTATGATGGTCATCTTTCAAGATAAAACATTAGGTCCAAGGGTCCAAAAGAATATTTTTGTGGTCGAAATTATTCAAATTGAAAAATCTGATTCAGGAAAGTGACAAGAAAATTATCAAAAATTGGTTCACAGGTGCATCTTTCTGTAAGTGGCAAATAAAACAGCCCTCCTTGATTCTTATTGAAGAAAAAATGACGAAAACTCATTACGCCAGATGGAAAGTCAATCGAATTCTCACAATTCCCCCTGTAACAACCTCAATTGTTTCCCCCTTATGTCCTGTGAAAATTTGAGCAAGGGCGCACTGGTATAACGACACATACGTGGGGTTATGAGAAGAAAAAATAAATCAACAAATTTATTCGTTTTTTGACGATACAGTTAAATGAAAGGGTGTTAGTTATTAACTATGATAATTGAAGTTAACTAAAACTAATTGAAAACACTCAATTATTTGTTCTTTGTCGCCGTAGCACTGGCAATAGGGCAGTGTTGCCAGATTTAGTAACTTTTTTAAATCGCTTGTCCTTGTTCTCATTGTTTTGTGCATTGTTTAACAATGTCCAACAAAGGACAAGGGCTTTAAAAAAGTTATTAAATCTGGCAACACTGCAATAGGGACACAACGTTGACGTTGGCTTCCGTGTCAAGCCGGGAAGGTAGGAGTGAAGTGTGTGTTTCACCGACTTGTCCGTCGAGCATCAGCTACCTGCTAATTATCTATGTCGCACCTGTCGACTGCGTAGAGAGGTCCCACTCCGAAAACTACAGTAGCTAGAAGGGCGAAAGAATTGGTTCCAATGAATTGAGAAATCAGCTTACATATACGCTAACAATACTAAATGTCTATGACGTAATACAATACGTCAAGAAGGAGGAAACTAATGTAGCAATAAACTGAGGCTTAAAGTTTCTTTATAAATATACTTACGGATAAGTGTCAAACCCAGACAGTGCGATAGGAACGCTGGCAGCCCGTATGGCCATAGCCCACACAGCAGATCTCGAGAGTAACTCTTGACGCAGCTAATTTCCTTGATAGCATAGCAGATACCAGTCCATGAAATGCATATATTCAAACTGATAGCCACTAAATTAATTATCGGAGATAGTTTAATTTGCATGTAAATAAGTTCCGACGGTCGAGAGGTTGCCTCGATACCCAGTGGTTCACTGACCTCTGTTATGCAAAGTTCCGTCGCCTCTGTCGTCTCCGAATCCACGCTGCTCACTCGGAATTTTTCCAGGTTATTCCGTTTGCGACGTTTTTGCTGGCGAACACGGCAAGGACTCGAACTCGGGACCTGCTTCGATGACAGCGCATTGCCAAAGTTTATACCCAAAGCATTACAACGCTTAACTCATATTTTTCATCAATTATTTAAACAACTGAGGTTTGGCGTGAGAAAAATCCTCTTAGATCATTCTTTACTTATTTTTCTAACTCCTACTTTCTCAGAGCTAAACATTTTTCTGTCCGTTCTAGCACTTTTCCTCGTGTTCTCTCCTTGCGCATGCTTGCTCTTCTCTCGAAACACTTCCTCTGATCTCTTCATCAGATGACGTTCGTCATGACGTTTCATCCGCTCCGAATTATCGTGAAATGCTGAGCAAACATATCTCGATCTGTGACGAACGATCCTGTTATGGCGATTTTTATTAAATAAATCCCGTGACACCTTCCTTGGAAAAAATGTACAAAATTACTTCAGATTATGTGCTGGTGGAGAAACGACGAATTACATCATAGGATTAACATATATAAATTTCACTCATTTATATACAATCAATTTTCTTCTCAAAGATTCAATACCATGTTTCCAATCTTCATGTTTTAAGAGCGCAATCTCGAAGAACGACCAACTTTTGATATGCACGAAGTAAAAGTTACTTACGTTTTGACCATTTCCACTCATTTTGCTGGTATTGTACAGATTTTAAATAATAAATCTTGTATCAGAAATTACCAGAAAAATCGATGTGTGGGCGGAAGGGAATAATCGGAATGGCAATTAGTGATTCTTTTGTTAAATTTTATTCAATCCGCCACTTTGTAAAATAGTAAATAAGAGCGATTTCGTCCGTTTATTGTTCTACACGTGAATATTCCAATGCACGATGACCAGAAGGCATTTTCCCCACCGTTTTAGAAGTTGTATGGTTTTGTTATCTTTATGTAAATAGTAGATTTCTACTATATCAGTGATGCTCTACATCTCTGTAATTAGAACTACATCTCTATCTGACAAGATTCAAAAGTTAGATTTCGTAACTTCCCAGCGCTTACACTAGAGGTGCTGGGAATACTTTTATTCAATCGGGCAAAACCACTTTCCTGTATATTTACTTGACTTTTAAGGCTCTAGCACCTTTTGTTCTAAAGTTATTCGACTGTTTCTGGAATTTCCTGTACACCCTGTATATGGTTTTTTAACGTGCCTATAAAATGTTTGAATAAGAATCTTGGCACGTAATTTTGTATAATCCATATATTATTGGATATAGGTGTTAACTATATTAGTTTCGATTCGGAATTTTATTATCACTCCGTGATGTTCCCTAGTCAGCGTAGCACATTTCTTCAAGATAATTCTTACTACCTTGAAAGGACCATTCTATCTCCGTAGGACCACAGTTTGTCCTACACATAGTGACTTATACATTGTAGTAAGGTCCAGTATGGTGGCCGAGAGGGCTGGGGCATTGGCTTTCCAGTTCTCGTATCCGTCGATTCGCGGGTTCGAATCTCAGGGTGGGCATGGATGTTTGAGTTTATCCCCGGAATGCATAAGAGAAAATAATCATGTTGAATTCTCGGATTGTGTATAGATATTAGTCATGTGAAAGGGCGCAAAATGAACTAGCTGATAAAACCTAACGTAACGAATCACTTTTTTGTATGGGATAACTCGGGGGCTTGAACCTATGCCAGAGAGATCGTCACGGACAAACAAAAAGAATTATGAAAAAAAGAATTGATGAACACAAAAATGAGATAAAAAAATGTAATGAAAATAACCAATTATATCTACATAAGAAAAACAAAAATCATGAAATTGATTGGGAAAATACAAAAATTTTAGGAACTGAAGAACATTGGCAAAAAAGATTAATAAAAGAAAGCTACTATATAACCAAATCAAAAAATTGTCTAGCCCATCAATCATATAAATTAGATAAAAAATGGGAAATATTGTAATAAAAATTTTAAACTTTATAATAAATCTTTTTAATTACTATCTTTTTCTCTTATTAATTTAAAAAATTTGTTAAGTATATTCTTATATTTTTTTTTTTTTTTTTTTTTATATTTTATATATTTTATAAATATAAACATAATCAATTTATTATAAAAATATGTAAATATACCTTTATTCAATTATAAATAACAATATACAAAAATTCTTTTATTATAACAATTTAAAATGTTCAAACAAAAGATGTAAACAATCAAATGATGTAATAATGCCTCTCAACAATATCTATTTAAACTTTATATTTATATTCTTATCTTTTACTGAAAGAAGATTTCAGTTATACTTTCAAAAAAGTTTTTATACCTGAAGAAGGTCTTTGAAATAAAATGACCGAAAGGCCTCGTATTAATTATTTTGTGATGTCTTTTTCATTATTTCTCTTATCAAATTTATATTTTTCAACTTTGCTTATTCGTCTACAAAATTATTAACATTCAATTAATTCTTTCTATTCTTTTTATATGAAATATCTTATCAACAAAACATTCACCCCTATCCCACCCGATTGTCAAACCTGATTAGACTTCTTTTTACCAGAAATAATTACCAACGCCGTTGCGTCTCTTTTATAGGCGTCAAATGGTGGGGCAATTTACCTGTAACAGATCCGATCATCTCCCTCAAGTGCAACTTTTAAAAAATTATTAAAAAATTCGCTTCTATCTAATAAAATACCTACTAACCCTCTCTAAAACTTTTTACTATTTATAATATCCCTTTATTTAACCCAATTTTTTTAAATGATTCTTAATATCACATACATTTTCCTGCTGGAAACTTAACTACTAACCCCTCATCCGTTTTAACGCCAGCATGAACTTCCATAAAAATTACCATTTTGTTAGTTTTTTAAAAGGATATATAATTTCAAAGTTTTATTATAAATTAAAACTCAA
>JAHWFO010024642.1:951854-1023392 GCA_023313115.1 Rhysida immarginata | reverse complement strand
TCTTCCACGGTGGCACTTACATAGAGCGATTTTGGACACTTTTCTTAGACCGTAGTAATTTTGTTCTAAAGTTATTTGTCTGTTTCGGGAATCTCCTCTATATCCTGTATGTTTACTTAATATGCCTATGAAATCTTTGAATATGATTCGATTTTTTATAACCGATTTATTTTGGACATAGGCGTTTGGTAGATGCTAACGCTAAAATGCCATAATGTATTACATGTAATTATTTTACAGCTCTATCTTACTGTAAAATAATATATGTAAAATTCTTACTGTTCTAATTCCTCGAATAAGTTTATTTCAACTCCATTGTGAAATTTTATTTAATTAAATAGTTTTTAATTTTTTCATTCAAAAATTTTCTTATACTATTTATTTATTGCTAATAAAACTTTTCAATTAAAATAATACATACTCATTTGATATAATCAGTACAAGAAATGAATATAAATAACGTTTTATCAAACATTCCATATGTAATAAATTTTTTTTCGTGAAAGTTAATGAAACATTTATAAATACAGTATACAGTAGTATATAATGAAAATTGAAATCGGAGCTAAACATTTATTTACACACAAATTACACATTTTGTTTTGCTTTTTTCCCTTTAAATTTTTTATCAAAAAGGTCACAAAGCATGCCCGCGTCGTTCATTTTTGTGCGAGGCTGTGTGGATGCTATCAGGGCCGTAGCTTGCTATGATGCAGAGAACATCAGGCGGCATAAGCATAAGGGGGGGGGCGGCATTTGTAGATTTGCATCATACAGAGAAAAATCTACCAGACGCCCCTGGCTGTCATTATCCTAGCTGAAGTACTATCATAAGCTGCAGTTAGAAGTACTATCCTCGGCGACGATTTGGATTGATATTAGAGAGCACTTCTTTATAAACGTACAGCACCTGCCAGAAATCTGCCCCACGCATCCGCCATTGAATATCGCGCGAGTGGCTTTCGATTTTGGTGATGATGACGTAATATTTTCAGCCAATCAGAGCATCTGGGCAGTGCTGCGGCGAACGGCAGCCTAGATGATCGCACAAACCATCTGAGGTGTTACTTTAACTGAATATTTCTTTATTATAATTATTCAATAGACACGAAGCCAATGGATAAACAAAAGCAGCAAAATAATTTGCTGTGTAGCTCGCCTTGAGGGTTATCCAAGATTTCTCGGCTTCGTTCCATAACGTGAACTGAGGAGAGTCTGTAACATAAAAAAGATCCGATGACAGATAATGTACAACCTATATTAATCTTTTTGTAATGCCTAATCAGCGCTTTGGTTCAGTTTTCAACGTACTACCGGCACTTCAATGATCATTTATTCGAAGCGTGTTTCCTCCTCTTTCTGATGAGTCCTTGCTGGAAGCCTTCTTCGTGATGGTCAATTACGTAAACTTCGTGAAAGAGCAATACGCAATTAATTCATACATTGTCAATAAGCAATGTATGATTTAAGATTGAGAATTCCATCGATTCATCATCATCATCATAATCACATTCGAAAATGGCTTCCATGTTTAAAAGCAAAGATAGAATTCTTTTTCTTCCAACATCTAATCACTCGGCAAAATTCAAGGTCCACAAAATACAGAATTAATGCAGAATGGATAGATCAATCAAAAGAGACTATACATCATAGCTACCAGCTTCAAGAGACAACCTTTACACAATATCGTCTGAGCTCTGGACTCCCAGTAGCGTCTCAGTCCACTATTCATGAGAAGTGTCTAACATAAGTTGGATTGCTGAGCTGACTGCTCGCTGAGACGGTTCACGCCTTCTGCTGAGGATTCAACCAAAGAAAAGTAGAATGATTCTAGTTCTTTCATGATTCAATTCTAAAACAACACGCATTCATTCAAAAATCACCTCTAGCACGTATCCTGCTTTAGCTTAATATGACACACATAGCAGGACTACCACGGAGTTTTAGAATATAGCTACTCTCACATTACTGTTAATCTGATTAGTCCGATCGTTCCTCGTTGTCTTGGAAGCGATCGATCGTCTCGATTTCACTGTCGTCTGCTTTAAGTGTTTCGTCTGCTCGAAATTATATGACGTTCTGGTTGATCGCCATGACATATCGCCACTAGGTATGGGCATGCTTGAAAGCTTTGTCATCCCAGCACTTCAGCAGAGAAATTGTTTCGATACCACAATCTTTAAGCAAGAGAGAGCACCTCATTATATCCGTTTTAAATGTGAAAAGGTTTTTGGGTCACTATTTCACCAATGAGAGGGAAATTAGTTGTTCATTTCCGACAGCATTGCCACGACAATCAACAGCCTTGATACCTTGTGATTTCTGATTATGGGATGTGAAAAAGGGGCTTGTTTATCAAGGCGATGTTACCGACTTATCTGATTTACCTTTTACAAAACAAAATTCAATGCAACTATGTATCGAATTTTAAAAATGCTTAATATTATAATTAATTGTATCATAATATTAAACTGTAAACATAAATTTTACTTTCAAAAAATTTTAAAAGTTGGAATTTTTATATTAAGAAATATAACAAAATATTTTAACAAACTTGGTGAAATTTTTCCTGCAAAACAATGACAAATAACTAATTTTTTTTTCTGAGGAGTAGTGAAAGATATTTATTTTAAACTCCAACTGCACTTTCTAATTTTTTGCCCTGTACATGATAATGTGAGATAGGTACATTATTGTGTTGTTCCCAAAATATAATGTACATGTTCTAGGACAATTTAGTAATAAAGTGTGGAACAGCAACAACGGAGCAGACCTGTTCAGACTGAACTGGTTTAGGTTCTTCCTGCAAAATGAACAACTCTTCATTTTATGGGTAACTTAAATTATTTATTTTGTTCATAAGAAAAATTGAATGCACAGTTAAGGCAGTTTGGTCTATACCATGAAGTTCTGAGTATCGATGAACGGATGTTGCTCTCTCATTGGAAATATGCTGCAAAAATATTTTTAAAAAAATTTGGGTATGGTTATAAATTATGGGTACTTTGCTAGAACTGTATTGTGCAAAAAATGGAGAAGGTAATCCCCACTTGGGAAAAGAATTATAAACAATCTTTAGAACATTATTGAAGATCCTTCCCAGCATGTTGTGTTTTTCGACAACATTTTTACAAGCTGTGATTTGTTGAATGAACTTTCGGAGAAAGGTATTTCTGCCTGTGGAACTATTCGGGATAACAGAACCAGCCACTGCCTACTCCTCTTGAAATGAGAAAAAAGATAGTGGATCTTTTGATTACCAGTGCAACGGAAAAATAACTTGTGTTCAATGGAATAACAATGCAATTATGACCGTTGCCAGTAATCACTAAAAAGTGCGTCTTTTACAGTGTTGCCAACTTAGCTAACTTCCCACTGGAAAAATTTATGCACAAATCCACTAAAAATTACATTCGAACAATAGAATCTAATGGAGTTTTAGTTCGATTTTAGTGGGGGAAAATTTTTTGAGTTGACAACACTGACCCCCTGTGTAAAGCTAAAAGAAAAGTGAAGCACCTAAAAGATAAAGAAGTCAATAAGCCACTTCTGTTCCGAAAATATAATGAAGGAATGGGCGGCGTTGATTTACTAGACCATCTTTTGTCAAGATACCGCCCATGTCTTCGTTCCAAAAAATGTTGGTGGAACATGTTCAGCAACGTACTCAACATTGCTGTTGTAGCAGGTTTCAGATTTTATCAACCCGTTTACCCTGATTAAAAGGGACACATCTAAATTTTAGAAGAACTATTGCGATATCACTTCTGAAGACAAAAGCTGGAATACGGCTTGGAGGACCAACATTCCGAACTTGTAACGCAGTAGATATGATGGTATCAATATATTCTTAGAAATCAAGTAATGCGTAATGTGCCAAAAATGCACAAAGTGTGAGAAGCGCCGACATGAGATATATTTAATTACTTTTACATGATTTGATTGTAAATGCCATAAATATGTAATACTTGCCAATTGAATTGTTTTCCTTTCTTTTTGTTTGCAGATATAAACAGTGCATTGTTTTAATAGACGTAAAACTTCTAACAGTTATCATAAAATGAACTAAAAATAATCCCCCATAAGCATGCCAACGTTCCCATTTTGAGAAAATATTTTTAAGCAAGTAAAAAAATTTTTTCGAGCTAATTTTTTTTCTCAATACAGTCAGATCTCGGGCAAGGTTAAGTTTAAGAATCCGTCGCGAATGAAGAGGATTCGCGGATGTTTGGTAGAGTCACTAAAAATGATAATATAGGTGGACCTCTCCCCTTGCGACTGTCACCTTTTTGTAACATTGAAAGAGTTCTTGGGAGGGCAGAGGTTCGGCTCCAATGAGGAAGTGAAAAAGACTGTCCTGACTTGGTTTCGACATCAGCCTGAAGATTTCGAAAATGGAGGGCACTTACTGTAAACTCTACGTAATTTTGCTCTATGTATTGGTTACCTGCAAAAAAAAGCAATGAATGCAGTGTTTCTCTATATCATTTCTTATGTCACATGGACAATTAAAAGTTGCAGCATGTTTTGTGTTCCACGATTGCGCTTTGTTTCTAAACTTCTGTTTAATATCCGCATTTATTTTATGATCTACCCAATATGCAAATTAAAGCGGCATAAGCACCATATGTTATCCTAACGGGAATTTTTGAATTATTTTTTTATTTAAGAAATCGGTCAGGAATTTGGTATTATTTTAACTTATATATTGTTGGACCACTTCCTGTTTGATGATGACCACGCAGTATATTTGATATTGGCAATAAAAACCTTTTTCCATTGGAAAGGATAAATTTCAGTAGATGGATAGCAATTTATTTTTTAATTTAATAATAATTATTGTCGATTTTAATAATTTTTATTTTTAGATGATTTTAATATGTAAATTGAGCTTTTAAATATTACAGGTACAAAGTTGTAGATTTTAGTCCTATTTTATCCCAGGTACCTTTAACATTTATTTTTTTAAGTTTTCTTGTTGAGAGAAATATTTAAATCATTTGCATAAATTTATAAATTATTTGATCGCTTTTTCATTGCGAATTGAGGGAAGACTTTCCTTCAAGATATCGATTGGCTTTTGCGAACTTCATATAGATTAGTCTGCAATAAAAATTTTGTTTTCAAACTTCTGCAAGAATATGGAACAGAACGCCTTTCTGGCTCGAGGTTCACTAACGAGAACTCGTTATATTACCATAATTCTGAAATTTAATATCCTACTCAATCGGGCACTACTGGTCCACATTTTCTGTCAACTTTGACAGTTTATGGATGACTAAAATAACCTTCAGTTATGTCTACCCTTATGTAAACATTCACCTAGATTTGATTTCACGGAGTCTGCTGAAATGGTAGCGGAGGTGAGGAAATGGAGTTTCATACCAAAATACTGAGAAGCAATTTCTGGCCGGATTGGAAATAGGGAAGTTGGTTCACAAATCCGTTTCTGTCGAAACAACCGAACTGGCTTCACGTGTTCAGCAATAACTCTAGATCCGTCGAGGCTATTCCTTTGAAGATCTTGTTTGGTGAAGGGAGATTCGAGGGGGGGGGGGGGATCCAAACCATCTCCTATATAATAAAGTAATGGGATTGTAGTTGTTTCCTTGTCCACAAAATGTCACATCCTCATAAAATGTAATGAGTGTGGCGGACGAAGGAGTGGCTCGGAGCGGCCCCAAAACGATCTCAGCAGCAGCGCCGCTCAACAGCGAACATTGAGTTTGAGTCGTGGTTTTCTTGTTCATTAACCGTGCTTTGAAGTTATAACACTTCAAGAGGCGAACGAACCGTATCTATATTAAAATGAAGATCCACGCGTTAGAGGAAACTGCCACGACAATCGTTAAAAGACTAATAAAAATGCTCGGTATATCTGAAAAAGTTATGTGGAAGCCTTCATCTAGAAATAATATTTGAGGTTTGTTCCTTTGGCTATATTTCTACTTATAAATTGCATATCCCTCGTGGGAAAAAAAAACTTCATCCCTTTTGAAAAATGGCTATCGTGTTTTAAATGTAAACTCTCCTAAATTAGTCGTGTATGATGGCACATTTCTTTCAGGTGAATGTTTTTCAATCCACCGAGAAAGTGGGAGGATGCCTATTTTGCGAAAAGGGGGGAACACAGCTCCGTCATTAGGCGTAGTGCAGTGCCGCCTCTTGGCTTAAAGCACGTGTTGTCGTTTCTTTTCGCTTTGTTTCATGTAATTGCTGCTAATTTTCTCGTTTTTGATAATAGCAGTTCATTTACGAATCGCGCATCGTTAATACAGCACGAGGATAACGTGTTATCATCAAAGGAATTTTTCATTTGTTTCGATTATGTTTTAAAATTTTACAAAATAATAAGTGAATTAAGAAAGAAAATTAAAACACTAATATCTTAATATACCGGGTGATCCAAAAGTGTGTTAGATTTTTTTTACATTGTTAACGACATTTTCAGTGTTTGCTTTCCAGCAATTCAATGCTTTCATCGTGATCGCCTCTGATGCCCGAGGACGCGGGTTCAACCCCGGCCGAGGACGACGAGGATTTTTTCAGGGGGAAAACCCTGAGATCACGCACTTCCTTCGAAGGGAAGTAAAGCCGTTGGTCCCGTGTAGTCGTTTGCCGGCTGCACGTTAAAGAACCCTTGCGAGGCAAAATTTGCGGCCCCTATAACGCCGTCCTGAAATGGCCATAGCAGTTGAAAAGGACGTTAATACCAAATAAACCAACCAAACCAATGTTTTCATAAGAATCACGAGGCACGCGCAAACACTGAAAATGTCGTTAACAATGTAAAATAATGTAATACACTTTTGGATCACCCGGTATAAAGTGCGTTGTCAGTCTGTCATATCACGCAAATCCGGATTTTTCATTGTCAAGTAAAACAATTGACGCAACAAAGTAAATGAGCGACAAAAGTAAGCAATTAAAAACCTCCTTTCTTTTTAACAGTATAATACAGTCTTAATTACAGTTAATTAAACTGCTTTATCATGCAAAATTCTCTAAAATTTTCAAACTAGCTTTCTTCAAGGGAAAACAGACAACATTTGTTGACAACTCGGCTTTTGTGGCAGCTGCCTCCACCAAATTTGGGCGCGTCACATCCTTTTCAAATTCGGAGATTTCTTTGGCTGTTCAGACCATTGACCAATAGTAAGTTGTTATGTACAAGGTGATTATAATTAAAGTCCCTTTGTAAAAATGCTATAAAAAAACAACCATGAGTCCGAATGACTTCAAATTTGGACTGAGCATTCTTGAAGAAGGGGCATTTGATATGGATAAGAAAAAAAATAGTTCCAAAATTTATCACTAGATGGCGCTGTAAGCGGCATATTATGCCTAGGAGGATTTGTACTATGCAAATTGAAAGATACGCATGCGCATGAGACATTGCATGTGTTATAAAAACGCAGGCCTCATGGCGTTCTCGTCATATTTGTATCTCAGCAGCTTGCCATGGGTCTGTCAATGAAGGATCGCGCTCTGCTTGTGAAGCTCTTTTACAAGAATGGCGACTCTGCCATAGCAGCTTTAAAGAAATTTCGGGTATTAAAGGGAATGAAAAAAGGATGTGGTCCGATGTCTGCAAAGGCTCTGAGGTGTATGATTAAAAAATTCGAAGCGACAGGTTCTTTTGCAGTGAAATCTGGCAGAGGGAGGAAAGCAGTTGCTTTGACGTCAGTAGAAGATGTGGCTGAAGCATTAGAGGAAGGGTCGAACAGTGGTGTGCAAACGTGCAGTGCACGGGGAATTGCCCGAACTTTAGACATGCCTGTGAGCACGGTCAATAAAATTTTACGCAATATCCTGCATTGTTATCCCAATAAAATTACCCATGTTCAGAAGTTACTTCCTGCTGACCTGCCAATTAGACACACGTTTGCTTTAGAATTTCTAGCTCGCATGGAAGTGGACAATGAATGGCCATGGAACATCTTGTGGACAGACGAAGCCCATTTTTATCTCCACGGCGTTGTCAATACACAAAATTGCAGGATATGGGCAACGGAAAATCCTTTCGCATGTGTTTCAATACCGCTTCATTCTGCAAAGGTAACTGTGTGGTGCGGGATGACAGCATCATTGATTATAGGGCCATTTTTTTTCGAGGAAGTGGGTCCTGCGGGTCCCGTTACCTGTACAGTCAATGGTCAACGGTATGCGTGTCTTTTACGCAACCAGGTAATTCCAACACTTCAACAGCATGCATGCGTGGATAGAATAATTTTCATGCAAGATGGCGCTCCTCCGCACATTGCAAAGCCAGTGAAGCAACTGCTGAAGACACATTTCGGAGATGATAGAATTATCAGCCGTCATTTTCCGAGAGCCTGGCCTGCAAGATCACCGGACCTCAATCCTTGTGACTTCTGGCTCTGGGGTTACCTTAAAAATCATGTGTTCAGTGGCCCAGTTGCAAATTTAGCGGAATTGAAGGCTCGGATTACGCACCACGTTCACAACGTGACCCCGGAGACACTCCGGTCTGTTGTGGAACATGCTGTTTATCGGTTAAAACTTGTGGAGGAAAATGGTGGACAGCATATTGAACATGTCTTGCGCAAGTCCCGAGATAATTAATAGGCGTTTCCATTGTTGCTTTTTATGCGGTTTTTGGCCCAAGGACAATTAAAAACCGAATCATTATGTGCTTTTTATGCGGTTTTTGGCCCAAGGACAATTAAAAACCGATTTTTCCCATCCGATGTGGTACGATCTTGCCGTGGTGGATGGGCTTTGCACTAACAGTGCCACAACTGTTAAATGACTTGAAAGTCATGTTTTCCATCATCAAACCCGAAGCAATCATGTTCATTGACCGGTACAGTTGATTTTTTGCTAATACTGTACTGTATAATAAAAAAAAAATCATGTTTAACTTGTTTTAGTGTCAATTGCATTCCTTGACCAACTTTAATGTAAAAACATCATGCCATAAACAACTCATGCCAAAGCCGTCGTATTTCAATTCAAAATGTCACTTCTAGCTGAATCCGCTTCCGTTATGCCGCTTACAGCGCCATCTAGTGATAAATTTTGGAACTATTTTTTTCTTATCCCATATCAAATGCCCCTTCTTCAAGAATGCTCAGTCCAAATTTGAAGTCATTCGGACTCATGGTTGTTTTTTTATAGCATTTTTACAAAGGGACTTTAATTATAATCACCTTGTACTTCAATTCTCTGTGCGGGAGATTCGAAAAATAGCTCAATAATTGTTTAATGAACTTCTAGTAGACAGTGTAATTAACGATTCTAATAAATAGGGTAATAGCCCCGATGAAGTGAAAATTTCCGGCAATGGCGGAGGTCGAAGAAGCCTGTGCGCATGGTAAGTAGGGCATATTGTATGCTCGATCACTGCCTTATACATACTTACCTTGGCCTATGTGAATCCAACGGACTATGAAAGCCGACAGGCTCGATTGCTAAACTATGTTTGATCCAAAGTCATTTGAAGATCTTCGAAGAGTTGCAAGTGACATTGTAAGATACTTTCCAGGGGGCTGCAAAAGCTCTAGGGCTGCTAGAGGACGATGAAGAATGATTGGTTTTCAGATGCTTCGACAACTCAGGCATCTATTTGCAATCATTTTGGCGTACTGTAGTCCCCAGGAACTTAAGAGAATGGGGAATAATTATGCAAACACATTGTCAGAGGACTATCAGCATCAACTCAACTCAGATGCAACCAATCTTCGAGTGCTGTATCTCGCATTAAGAGATTTGGACCAATATCTGACGAGCAATGAACGCCGACTCAAGAATTATCCAGAGAGGCCTCAATTACATCAATTCGAGGAACAAAAGTTGAAGCGTTCCAGAATTTAAATCCACTAGTATCGCTGGAGACTGCATAACCCCGGACAAGATTGCAAGAGTTGGTGGATGAAATATCGCTTTTTAATTTCCAGCTGATTGCGTACAATAACATATTAAACGCGGTATGCAACGACACGACAGAAGGGAGAATACTTCTCTTGGACGGTCCTGGAGAAACCGGTAAATCATTTTTGTTGGAAAAAGTGCTGGCGACTGTTTGACTGGAAGGTAAGATCACTCTGGCAATGACAGCGACTGGAATTGCAGCTCTTCAATTAACAGCACATTCAATAAGAAATAAAGAAAGTAAACTGGAGCTAACTCCAAACATCAGGTAAATGAAATTAATTAGAAAATGGATAGAAAAACTCTGCGACCTGGATTCGAACCAGGATCGTCGACCAGGATGGTCGACGCCTCTACCAATTGGCTATCGCAGACACTTGTACAGCCATGCTGTCTCTAAGTGTCTTATAGACAACCACGTTGTCAAGATGGAAAGCCCAATGGGAGTTGTCAAGATGGAAAACCCATCAGTTTACTTGATATTTGGAGTTAGCTTCAGTTTACTTTCTTTATTTCTTATTGTGTGTTCATCAAACTTTCTGATGGTTTGGATAGGAGGAATTCACGATCTGTGAACCGGGTACCTGCCTCCCATTGCATTTTCTAATTAGCACATTCAATTTTCAAGCTGGGCCTGGATCTAAATTTTAACCTGTAATACCGCCATTCAATTGCACGGTGCAGAGTTGCTATTCAAATGCAACATCATCATATGGGTTGAAGCACCTATGATCATCATGTACGGCTTTGAAGAGCTGGACATGTGAGTTACTAAATACACTGAAGAGCCAATCTACTCAATAACGCGTTGAGCCACCAAAATACACTGAAGACTGCAAAACATCTGCAACTTGCCTTGGCATGGATGCCACAAGTTCTTGGTAGATGACTGGAGACAGGTTGTATCAAGTGTCTAAGCAGCGGTCACACAAAGTCGAGATATTTCGACATGGTGATGTTTGAGCTCTAAGCTGCTGCTCCATGACATCCCAAATATGCTTTATCGGATTAAAATCCGGCGAGTTAGGTGGCCAGGACATTAATTGGAATTTATCCTTATGCTCCACGAGCCACTCCAACACAATTTGAGCCTTGTGACATAGGGCGTTGTGCTGTTGAAAGACTCCATTTCCAGTTGGGAAGACAGACGCCTTGTAAGGGTGCAACTGGTCCGCAGTGATGTTTAGATAGTCCGCAGCTTTCTTGGTTCATTCTACCACAACTTCGGGTCCGAGCCGCCCATGAAAACGTCATCTAAAGCATAATACCGCCATCACCAGCCCGTGTATGGCCTACTGTACAGGAGGGGAGCAACCATCGGCGTACCCTGACACGACCATCGACGTGATGAATAAGAAATCGTGATTCATCCGACCAGGCAACTCTCTTCCACTTATCCATGGTCCAGTCTCGATGTTCTCGGGCCCACTGTAGGCGTAGTTGACAATGACGCTTGGTCAACCAGAGGCTCACGAGTGGGACGTCTGCTGAGTAGTCCCATATCCAACAGTGTCCGCTGAACTGTGTTCCGAAACGCTTGCACTTGGACCTGCATTGTATTGGGCTGTCAGCTGTGCTACTGTCTGGCGCCGATCTTGCTTTATCAAGCTGGACCGTCTCCGGCGTCCTTTTTCTTTGATGACACGTGGGCGTCCAATACTTTGGCGTCTACTGCTGGTTTCACGGTCATTTATCCACTTTGCATAAATACTAACAACGGCAGATCGTGAACAACCTACCTGTCGTGCAGTTCCGAGTCTTCGGACTATTACAATCTGCCCTCTATCAAATTCGCTTAGATCAGCAGCCTTTCCCATCACTCGCAAAATTAAGTGCAAGACTGATTCCTTAACTTCTCCAGCAGCAGTTAAATACCATTCCCACTTAATTACGTCCCCTCCACGTGATTCAGACGAGTTCATTCACCAATGTGATGATGGTCATAATGTTTTGGCTCTTCAGTGTACATTACTTTTCGTATAATCTTTGGGTGTTTAATGTTGCTTATTGCCTCTGCTCGGTTGCGCCAGGCACAACACCCTTGTAAGTTGTAAAACAATTTCTTATGATCAAGAATGTTTATAAAGAAGAAGATTACCTGAGAGTATCACACAAAAGAAATCCATAAAAGAACAAGTGATTTAGATTTTACTTAAAAAAGAAAAAGTACAGACTGAAAATGTAGAAAATAAATAACCATCGCTTTGCAGTTTAAAATTTAAACCATGACTTTGGAAAATAATGGCTAATCCTTCTTTTTTCTCCAAAATGCACAGCTATCATTCTTGGAATGAGATAGCCAAGTACCGAAAGGCTAAAATGGTCACCATGACATAAACCACTGAGATTAGAATAATTCTTCCTATGTTCTAACTTATAAAAGCTTTTAATATAATTTACTAGCTTATAACAGCTTTCAACCTTACATATAAAATTCATTTTCCGACTATACGCTTTCGACCACGGTCTATAAATATTCATGGTCATCGAGCTTCGGCCATTTTCCATTGTTTCGAGAAGCTAAGGAAAACAGATCGCGCCAGGTGCCGCATAGATCGCACCAAGTCCGACCGTGATCTGCGATAGAGGTTTTTCATTGAAACTGAAAATGAAAGTAAAGTTTCTGACTGTCGAAAGGGCGGCGCTGCAGGCGTTTTTGGGCCGATTGTACATGCAGCGCTACTTTTCAATAGAGTTCCCGCCTTATTGGGAGCTAGAAACATTAGCTTCATTTTAACAATGGAGCTCGATAACCATGAATATCTATAGACCGTGCTTTCGACCAAAGATTTCGACCGTTTCGCATTCGTTCATTCGGTTGCAACATGATCTTTTAATCCTCTGGTCTGCTATATTTATTGAAGAGTAGAGATGCTGAATATAGAATTATATATTCAGGATCTCTACTGAAGAGTCGACATATCTTCCCTGTATTACATAAGTTTGGGCTGTAGCCAAAGTCATTAAAATCATGCATTTTAACAATCGTACAACGTAACAAAACTGTCAGTTAACGTTACGTGTTCAGTAACAAATACACGTAACAAATACCAGGGCCGTAACCAGAATTTTACATGGGAGGGTTCGGTGGGGGAGGGGATAAAATGTAAAATTGTTTTTTTAGTAGAAACAAAGAAAAACAAATGACTTAAACAGATCAGGGAAATAAAAGGAGGGTCGGTCGAACCCCCCGAACCCACCTAGTCTAATATAATTCCTATGTAATTTTTTAGTCAAAAAGAAGCGAGCGTTTATCGAAGATTCCACGTAAGCGTCTATTGTTGAAACGAAGTGAGCGCCTACTGCAACAAAGCTGCACAGAGTGTGATTTCATCAATCTAGGTGGAAAAAATTCTGATTGCAAATATATAGATATAAATTTTTAATGTTAAATATAAGATATTACTAGTGAAATAAATAAAACAGAAATGGTAAATACTACAACTTTCTTAAATTCATCAATAATTCAAACATCTAAGGTGTGGCGTAGGATAAACCCTCATTGATCTTTTTGAGATACTCTTTAAGTTTTTTAAACTATAACATGGCGTTCCATTATTAATTCAGCAATTCCTATTGTTCAAAGAACCAAGAATCAGGAATGTACATTTCACAATGTTCTGATATTACTTTAATACTAATCCACAAAGTAAAACTGTTAATATTAGAAAACAAAAATGAAAAACACATTTCAAAATGTAAACGGAAACGCCAGAGAGAAGCAATTATTCAGAATCACTGAAAAGACTCCTCTCATCTGATGAGTCTTTGACGAGTTGACAGAATCGTCTATTTATACTAATGATGCGTCGATTCGAGCAAATCTTTCATTTCTTGATTCATATGTCGTTATTTTGGAAACGCCCTTTATAAGTAGTCTGTTGAGCAAGTCTGTATTTGTATCTATTCTGGATGTCTTTCTTGTGTTTTCTGTATTTATTTTTCTTTATAGTAGTTTACGTTATAACATGAAAAAATTATCATTAAACGAATTACAACGTATTAAACATTTGTTTGTAAAGCTTCTGTTCCGATCCATCACATCTCCATTTTATGTTACGTTAAAAACAGAACTTTCAAATAAATGCTAACGCTCGTTTGCCTTCCTTTCTTCCGTAACAGATTACTGTGACCATGCTAGCTCTTCGTTGGTTGATTGGAGGTGTTATATCTTCACTATTCTAACTTTACGTCCACAGCCATTGAAAAGTTTTGTTGGCCGCCAGGTGTAATCATTGGAGTACTTGATTATTTGGTATAGCTTTAAATACATCTTCAGAAAACACAATGTTTTCGTGAAGCCAAGATGAATTGTAGTGAAAAAAGCGCTGGCGATACCTTCCATTTTTCTTCCCATTTGCAACTAATTTTTTTTTTGGCGGAAATTTTTTAATTTACTTTTGAAGTTCTTTAAAGCAGTTTACAAACTCTATGTATTCATCTTTTTTCGTAAAACATATTAAATCCAAATATCTAACTTTAACTTTTGGATTGTCGATCCATATCTAAAGGAGCGCTTTCCAGAAGAGAGAGAGAGAGAGAGAGAGAGAGAGAGGAATTGTTTCTTTGTGGCTCGCTTTACATAAGCGAAAAACGTCCAATGTCCCTCCCCACTCTGCTCACCTATTTTCATCAATAGACTGGCCGCTTCAGGGGTCTCGTTGTCAACGATTGACTGTACGCGCACTGCAGCGATCTCTGACGATTGTAGGGAAAGTAACTCCGTTCTCTTGTTCTGAGGACATCTTATTACTTAAGTATAAAACAATCTAGAACTGTTCAATTTTTTCCATCTAGCTTGATTAAATTATACACTGCGCGCCGCACAGCTTAAATGTCCAATGCCAGCGCCAGCAATGCTTAAATGTCCAACAAAAACAGCACATTTATTCATCCCTAGTTAATAGACCTTATCCACTTGGCTTTTCCGGTCGCGCACGCGCATTGCCATGGGAGAACTCGTGCTTCCGCTTTATTTGTTTACACAGCCGCGTTGGGTTCAATCTTCTCATCCATTTTTTTTTTTTTTGCATTATATACAAATTAACTCTGCCACGAAGCTATAGTGCATTTGGATGCTCCATGAGAGTTTTTTTTTATTATTATTTTTTAATTGCGATTAGTCTCACTGGACGTATTTCTTTCCGCTCATCTTGTTGGGAAGGCTAAGAAAATGACAAGGAATTGACAAAGAAGTGCGGGCTTCTCGATTTAATTCAGCCAGGTGATCTGGTTATGCCTGATCGTAGTTTTCTCATTAGTGAATTATTGGAAAGTCGTGGTGCATCATTCTGCAACAAAAATGAAGACAATTGCCCAGAAAGGATGTGCAATTATTTACACAAGTATCACGCACTCAATACATGTTAGAAGAGGATCATTGGAGGACAATTAAAGGCATTCAGAATACTGCAAGGCATCTTTCAATAACAATGATTAAGAGAAAATACATTTGTTTTTTTTTTTTTAATAAAATAAAATGCGTATGAAATAAAGAAGTCATTTTTTAATATATTATACACAGTAGTTGTAGTAATTTAACGATATGCGGGACAAACCTACATTTTCTTTTCTGATTCTGCGTTGTCGTAAAGATCGATGTTTCCAAATAAATTCATTTTTTTCTATATATCTTTATTTTCTTGATGCACGATTGGAAGAATTTTTAAAATAGATACTTGTTACAATAATTCATAAAAGAAAAAGACGTCACCGATAGAGGTTAACAAACGAAATGAAGCCAGCAAAGCTATCTCACCCGGAAGTCACTTTTTCCTCGCGAAAAAGGCGCGCATGCGCTTAAGGCTTTGTTTTTGTTGTCAAAGTGGACAAGGTCTATACGGACTGCTTGTTATAGTAATTAAGCCATTCGTATTAACGAGTTAGTGCAGTTAGAACCGCTTTCAACCCCACCACCTACCTCTTCCGAGCCGATGATTTATATTTATCGATTGGCGAAAGCATACGTTTTAAAATGTTTCATACGCTTCGAAAAAATCGAATAACATACAGACAGGTAAACAAATTATCACTTAAAAGTATAAAACACCTTTCAATTCTTATTAACTTTACAAGATCACGGTCGGCTTAAGTTAACTTATGCCTGAAACAAGAAATTTTTTTGTCCCCCCCTCAGGAGTGATATCATAAGAAAGTACAAATAAAGGCAGGAGTCTATAACAGTACTCTTGACACGTACTTTTGGTTAAGGTAAATTTACATGAATATCTTTGCAGATTCCATATCCCATTTTAAAATTTAAAGAAAAATACAGAGAAAAAAATTGAAAAAAAAGTATGAAAATAGCCGCGCCTTCTAAAGTGTGGATTGAAACGATTACTTCACCCATTCACTCACTGAGATAGCCCCGTAGGAAATGAGAACGAGAAATAGTCATTACGATTTTGCGTATATAGCACGCCATCTAGGGAGAAAACATTTTGAGCTAATTTCTCCGATGTAATGGCTTTAAGAGTATTCACGCCAAATTTTTGACCAATAACGTCCTATTAGAGAAAATTTGTTATGTGAACCTTAATTAAGCTTATCTTGTATAAGCTTCGCAATTTCAAAATCAATCATTAATTAGATACGAATTAGGAACAGATGTTCCCTGATAGATTATAAATTTAGCCTCTGAAAATATCAGCAAGCTTTGTACCAGCAAAGGAAGTTTAGAAAGAGTAGTCCTCCTTCGACGTGCCTTTACCTTCCATTTCAGGTAATGATTTTTAATAACACGGATTCTTTTTGTTTAATCAATGTATAGTTGATATTTTCAAACTGTGATTTTGTCATTTACTTTTGTATATGGTAATGTAATTTTGTTTGCCATGTCTTGCTTTTTAATTATTATTTTAGCTTTTTCTTGCTCTTTAATTATTATTTTTGCTTTTTATAATTTGTCATTTGCATTCCACTTTTGCCCTCTTGCTCTGAGGAAAATAAATTGATCAATTCAAAATAACAAGTGTACAGAATTAATTAGACAGTTTCAGTTTGTAAAATATCTAATTTATTGTTAGATTTACTATCATTTAAATCGTTTTCATGTTAATAAATTTTTCATGATCAACGTTCACGATTTAAGCGAGTGTCGTGTAAAAGTTAGAGTGAAAGGCGCAAATTAAAGTCAGAAAAATTTTGACTTACAATATTAAATATTGATAAGACGATTTGAACTTCTATTTTCCTTTATAGTTTCAGCTAAATCTATAATTGAATGCACAGGAATAAGCACACATATTTATAGCTGTAGTGGAGGAGGTTGTATGACTTAACCGTAAGATTTTGCAGTGATTCAAAAGAATACGCTAAAAATCACACACAATCTTCTATAAAGAAGGATGTTTGTGGGTGGGTTTGGTTTTTATACAAATCTACAGTTTTATTCCGATCTTGATGAAATTTTCCATACATTACCTCAGATTTCGGAAAAATAATAATTATTGATAAAAAATCGATATTCATGGTTATGGCAGGAAATATTAATGAGAAATATCTTATGACCAACAATGCAAGGCAAAGTTTGTGCAACAATAGTTATCAACAATGGTGTCAACACGCAATTCACACGACGCTCGGACCACTAACAGATATCTCATGACCAACAATGCAACGCAAAATTTGTGCAACAATAGGCCCGTCGTGTTCTCATCAACAATGGTATCAACGCGCAATTCACCAATAACAATGAGCACAAAATGATGATGCAATGATAAAGCAATCCTTTCCAAGAATTATAACAATGAACATAAAAAGATGATGCAATAAGGATAAGTTTCAGTTTGTAACAATGCATAGAATTCCTGTTATTCAGGTTTTTCTTAGAAAAGAGAGTTCTTAGTACTTAACAATTTCTTGCAAATCTTTAAAAATGATAAGTAACTGGAGATAATGAAGCGTTAGCAGACTATTAAGAAAGAGTGAAAAGACGACAGAGTAAGCACTCATTTAGCTCCGTGCTGTATTGAGCAAATGGGAAGCAAGTAAATAGAAGAATCGGCGACCGCTAGTCTACACAAAATGAAGAATGGCCAAGTTTTGCTTCAACACATCGAGAGAAGAGTGGAAATTGCAACAACATCAAGTGTACATCTGAAGTAAGATTATGTGAGTAAGGAATTATTGGAGAGTTCCATCCTTTAAATTTTTTTTTTCAAATTTAAATTAAGAATTTTTACTGTATTAATTCTAAGCATTTTCATGTGTTTATTTTTAAGATATTGCAAAATTTAATTTAATTTTTTGTGATTGTTCTGTTTACCTACAAGTGTAATTATCCCGGGCAACGCGGGGTACCTTTGCTAGTAACATGATATCCAAAAAAATATATAATGCAAGTCTAAATTAGGCTTAGCGCAAAATGAGGAAACAATATCGAAGCCCAGTGAAAATGTGGAAACCATTTAGTTCAACCATGGTAGTAAAAGAGGTTAGTAAACAGGACCAATCAAATGATGATTGGGGAATGATGTAATTATTACGACAGGCGAGGATCAAGATGGGAGCTTGCAAAAACGCCGAAATATAGCATTTGTTTGTGGAGCTATTCTTCCCGTGGTCCTGGTCGTGCTATCCGTCATTATTTGATCGCCATGTTGTTTGAGCACGCGAAATCATATGATAGAGTGGTGGAGGCAACTTTGTTGCCTGGATCAAACCTGGCTTGTTAACTATTTTCATCCCACAAGCGACTATTCCATTCGACCGATTCAGTCGCCGTCGTTTGCTTCTTATCGCATTTGAGCCGGTCCTTAGCAAGATCCTTACTGGTTCGTTCGCAGCTAAGCGCTTCGCTGTATGCAACACCCGAATCACCGGTGAAAGGCACGCTCGCACCACTTACGCTTTGAAGTCGTACCACGCTGAGTGATGTAGGCTCCTCGATGTGCTGATACCGGACTAACGTTGGCACTTCAACACAAAAATAAACTTGCAGGCAACCGGGTCTGGATGTCGTGAATTGGCAATTGAATAGAGTTAACGATCGCTAACATTATCAGTAAAATACTGAGAACAGGAGGGCTGATCCTGTATAATTAGTTGCACTTTATTTAAAGAGTTTTTTAACAATAATATTATATAGGCAATTACTGTCTTTATTGGTAAGATTTATTCGATTTCGTCAAATGGCATACAGGAATATTTGGAGGCGAAGTATTTGGATCGCATGAATGCATTGTACTCGTTGAAATTTTCTTCTGTGGTGTCATGCGGCGATCACTGTAGGATATGGTCGTCTTCTTATTTAACCAGAAAGAATCTCCTGGGAATACTGAATAGTATTTTTATTGCGAGAGTAATAAAGATCATTAGTTACTTGCTGCCGGGTTTTGCACTTCGAACTATTTTGCCACTCTTCTTTCTTACAATGACTCTTATTTCGTTTCCTCGCCCTTTTCGCAGAAATGTTCAGTTTGGCATATCCACATATTATAAAAAAAATTTAGAATAAGCATAAGAACATCCTTGCATGTCAGGAAACATCTCGTAAACACTGGAAGTGTCATCTCGAACTTTGGAGCTGGTAATTTCCTTTGATGAACTCGATCTGTAACTCACTACTCTTCCCTCTTCCCGGCTTCTCATTTTTGGGTGCTCGCTCACTGCCCTGCTCGTTTTACGTTATTGCATGGACAGTGAGCGACAAGCACGACATCTGTAAACAGACACACATGATGAACTCTCTTCTGTTGCCTGATCGCTGTGCATCATTTGCTTTATAGATGTGAAATACCGCCGCGATCGTGAATCATTTGTCGTCTGCTCTAACTATGAATTCATTGATTGTCCCGATCGCCACAACAGCATGGCATCCTAGGTTCAAGCATAGGAAAAATTCTACCTTAAAACATTTATATTAAACATAAAAGATATAAAACCTTTTTAAGCACACACTTTTACTTGAAAAATGAACGCTTGCCTTTCACAAAGCCTAAATAAGCCCATACCCCTTGAATTCCCCCATCGAATAATACGAGGGTTATTCGTAAAGGTCCGTTTTGCAATAAAAACAAAACTACTAAATATATTTTCAACATTTTTTCTTTACCAAATTCTATGTACCTTTAACTATTTTTCCACATATCAGTGGAACAAACAAAATATCCCAGATCTCTGGCATTTGTACTTTAAACTCATGGAAAAACACCCAGTGATTTCAATAGACCACATCTAATTTATCAATAAACTATGAAACATTTGATCTTGAGATTTTACAAATGTTTTCAGAAGTGTTACCCTAATTGTTTTGAGCAGTGTATATATAGTAGTTTTGTTTTTGTTGCAAAACGGACCTTACTTTACGAATAACACTTATACTTGCCAAGCTATTGTATTTTTTTACTGGTCATACAATATTGGCTTGGAGGACCATGAGATGAAAACCTTCTGTGTATCAACCACCTGTTTTCATAATCACTAAAACATGGTTGCATGAAGATATTGATGGTCAACTCTTAAATTTTCCGAATTATAAAATTTACAGAACAGGATATGGCCGTACTAGAGCCGGAGGTGTTGCTATCTTTATTTCAAAAATAATTTCATCTAAATGTCTTATGAACAGTGATATTATTGGTTGTGAAATTTTAAAAGTACAAATTAAATTAGGTAGCAGTTCTTTTGATATAAGGTCCTGGAAGAAAGTTTAAGGTCACTGGAAAAAACAATGCTGTGTCGAAACCGTTTAGTTTTACGATCTGTTCTTTCGGAATATTGTTCAACAACACGTAAAGAATATTTATAAACAATAAAGAGTCTATAGTAAAGATAAAAAATAAAATTATAGTAATAAATGTGATATTTCAGCAATTCTGATTGGACGAAAGTATAAGGTCGCTTCCTATTTCCCCTAAATTTAATGAGACATGACGACCACTGACTCATAATTATACAAATACATGCTAAATAGGTGTTCTTGAGTTAGATAAAGTAAAATTATTGACGCATTTTCCTTGTATCTTGTGACTTTCACAATGCCGAAAGGAAAGCATCTTTCTGAGTTTGAAATAGGTCAAATTGTAGCATTCAAGCAGTCTGGCCTAACTGGATCCAAAATAGCTGCAAAAATTGGAAGATCAAAAACTGTTGTAAATGATTTCTTAAAAGATCAAGACAATTATGGCGTCAAGACAAGATCAGGGAGACCACCAGCAATAACTCGCCGAGAGAAGCTGAGGGTTTTGCGATTAGCCCGCACAAAACATCATTCCTCGGCTGTTATTAAAGAACAGTTGAACTTAAAATGCACAAGTAGAACTGTGAGACATGTACTCTCGTCGGATCCTCATCTGTCGTTCTCCAAGATGATGGCAAGACCACCACTGACACAAGCACACAAAGATGCAAGACTTGCCTTTGCCAAGAAATGTGTATCCTTTGGGGGAAAATGGGAAAATGTCGTCTTCTCTGACGAGAAAAAATTTAACCTAGACGGGCCTGATGGTTTCACTCGATATTGGCATGATATCCGTGGGAATCAAGAATATTTTTCCAAGAGGCAAGCTGGTGGGGGTTCGGTGATGGTGTGGGATGGATTTGCGCGGGGTGGGAAAACTCCTATTGTGTTCATAAACATAAGTATGAATTCCTTAAAGTACCAGGACATGCTGGCAGACAATTTACTACCGCATGCCCCTCTCATAACTTCAGGCGATTTTTCAGCAGGATAACGCACCAATCCACAGCTCAGCATCTACAAAAGAATGGTTTTCAGCCAACCAAGTAACTGTATTAGAATGGCCAAAGCCGTAGCCCTGATTTGAACCCAGTTGAGAATTTATGGGGTATCTTGGTGCGTACTGTGTACCAGAATCGTCGCCGATACAACACCAAGGAAGCACTTGTTGCAGAAGTGAAAACGGCTTGGGGAGAAATACTTCCTGAAGTATTAAAACAACTCACAGACTCCATGACTAATCGAATGATTAAAGGTTATTGAAAAAAGGGCGATTTCATTGGCTATTAAAACAAAATACATCCCGACCTTAAACTTATTTCCAGGCAAAATACCTGAAATATGACGTTTTCTGTTATAATTTTATTTTTTTTGTTTAGAATGGATTCATTTTACACATACATGTTTATTTTGTGATATTGAACCATATTCTGAAAGAACAGATCTTAAAAATAAACGGTTTAGACAC
Organism: Rhysida immarginata; assembly: GCA_023313115.1. Lineage (NCBI taxonomy): Eukaryota > Metazoa > Arthropoda > Chilopoda > Scolopendromorpha > Scolopendridae > Rhysida > Rhysida immarginata. Next base: position 1,001,349 of record JAHWFO010024642.1, on the reverse strand, counting down.
AGCATTGTTTTTTCAAGCTAACTTATACTTTCTTCCAGGACCTTATTGGTCGTATATCGAACTGAAAATTGTAAATTTTATTATTTCTTGGATTTCTTTAAAATATTTTAAATAACTGGTGATTTTAATTTATCTTTAATACGATATATTGTAAAAGACTAAATTCATTATTGGAAACTATTTTTTAATGTCCAGTTATGAACCAAATCCATCTAATAATCCATCAACATTAGACCAAATTTAAATTTGATGTTATAGTACTTAATGCGTATTATATCTTATACATGATCTCCCTACGGATCATGTGGCTATTTTTGTAATTTTTTCCTATTCATATGATATTGCCTTGACTACTCGTTTACATTATAATTATAGAAATGGATGATATCCGTATACAACGTAACGGAATCATTTAAATTGATATCCTGCAATTCACCAGTCATTTTAAGTAGTAAGAACGGTCTCAAACGGTCTATTTTATGAAATTTTGAGTAAGAACGGTCTCAAACAAGTTAAAAGTCGCTGCCATTCGAAAAAATTGGTGGACTCCTGAACTAACCGATTTGTAGATGGGGAAAAATAATCAAACGCGTATTCATGGTGAATAAACTTTGTTGTGGAAAAGCGGTGGTGTCTTGTTTTTGCTGATTTCATATCCAGAAGTAATCTGGTTACTTTTTATCTTTATATATAAAAATGAATGTTTGTAGGTTTGTTTGTTTGTTTGTACTGTATGCTTTCATATACCATTCATCCAATTGCGTTGAAACTTTGCACACTAGGTCTTCAAAGCAAAAGGAAGGTCTCTGCCTACCCGAGATTTCTCAAAAAAAAATTTTCGTTTTTTTCCCCGACAAAATTCGAATTTCTGGTGTCACTTCAAATTTGGTGAAGCCAAGACATTATTACTCCTTTAAATTACTCTTTTTTGACCAAAGATTGCTGTTTGTAAATCACATCCATTATCTAATAAAAATTTGTCAAAATTAAAATTTTTGCTGTATAAACTATGCAGAATCTTGACAATAAAACAACTCATAATGATTCTTAATGTAAAAATTAATACTGTTATACAATATGGCTGTATCATATGGAGTTCCACTTCTCTTATTCGATAGATGCGTTTTTTCAATCTTGCTATTACTAATTCAATTAGAGAATGTTGTATAAAAAACAAAATTTATACTTTAGATTCTATCATTGTGATATCTCGTATGACTGTTATATCTGATGCTTTAAGAAATCATGACCACCCTTTTCCCTTCATTATCAATGATTTTAATTCAAATCGTGAAATACGAGGGAAGTTCAATAAGTACTGCAACACATTTTTTATCTCGGCCAATTTTGGTTGAAAAAACTGGACATTTCTTGTGGAATATTTTCAAACATGTCCGTTTCGTCTCGTAAGTTTCATTGACGTCCGATATGTGACAGCGCTATAGTGAGCTGTTAAAGTGGCGTCTACAATGGAGGTGCGTTCCAAACAACGGGCAGTGATTGAGTTTCTTTTGGCGGAAAACCAGGGCATCTCAGATATTCATAGGCGCTTGCAGAATGTCTACGGTGATCTGGCAGTGGACAAAAGCACGGTGAGTCGTTGGGCAAAGCGTGTGTCATCATCGCTGCAAGGTCAAGCAAAACTGTTTGATCTCCCGCGAGCTGGCCGGCCGTGCACAGCTTTGACTCCTGCAATGTCGGAACATGCGAACACTCTCATTCGAGCAGATCGACGGATTTTCATCTGTTTGGCCCAATGAAGAACGCAATCCGTGGGACGCACTACGCGGATGATGAAGCATTTATTGATGCAGCACGACGTTGGCTCCGACTTCAACCAGTGGAATGGTACCGTGCAGGTATACAGGCCCTCACTTCAAGGTGGCGTAAAGCCGTAGCATTGAATGGAGATTACGTTGAAAAATAGTGTTGTGTAGCTAAAAGATTGGGGAATAACATGGTGTTTTTTGAATGCTGAATAAAACAACCCCCTTTTTCAGAAAAAAATGTGTTGCATTACTTATTGAACTCCCCTCGTACGTACTCCTCAGAAATTTCTATTTGTATTCCCAAGGAAACACATTTTAAACGTTGTCAATTCCCTTTTAATACTTATAATTTATGGAAATGTTTTCCTTATGACTTAAAACGTCAGATCTTCAATTGTTCGAATTTTAATTGTATAAAACATTGCGATCATTTTGCATGTAAATTGAAAAAACATTCTGGACAACCAGGCTATTGATGGTTTTATATAATCTTTAAGTTGATATAATCTATACGTTTTGGTGTGTTGTCAATAAATAATAAATTTTTTAAATTTATTTATTTTTATTATTATTCAAAGAACTAAAAACAATTGCATTATAACCAACGATATGAAATGAGTAGATCGCTTATTTGGCCGCCATCTTTGGGGCAATTTGAAGGCGGCGAAAAGTGGAACTAATCTCCATTCTTCCATGTTATTACAGTGCAGGCGCCATTAATATGGTAGTCTGAACATCGCCAGCCAAAGTGCCATTACTGTATATCCGCTTTGTCGCCAGCTGAGAAAGCACCCCTCCCCCCCACCAACATCGTGCTTGTAGTCTGAAATTTCTTATGTGATCTCCCAAATTTAGAAAGTTTTTAATAAATGCGGTATATAATTTCATAAATACCTCTAAACAATCATTCTGGTATCACTGAAACGACGGTAACAATGTTTGATACATCTAATCAATCAATCACGATTTGAAAGACCAGGATTTTTACATGAGAAAAACATTCTAAGACGCAGAAAATAAAAAATATACCTGTAGAAGGTCAGTGGTGAACCCTTAATATATCTTTTATTACAATTTAAAGCTGAAAAGAAATCGGCATTGAGTTTTGGTGTGTTTATCTACGCAAAATTACACACGTAAAGATCGATGAAAGCCATTTTTTGACTACCAGGCCTTCAAATGGGGACACGATGGTGGCGCTGAAAGCAGCTCATGAGCGATCTACTCATTTCATATCTTTGATTATAACCAATTATCCCGAAGCCTCATATATGGCTTGTATGTATATAAGATACATTACAACAAAATACATATAAACTACAAAAACTAAAAATTTCACCATACAACAAAATCAATGATAACATTACTTGATCAGCAACAAATACACTGTAAATATAATTAATAATATTCTTTCCATCTATAATATGCTACTTTTATAAATTTAAAAGAGCTCAATGTTTGAATCCATTTCGGAACCGTATTAAAAAATTTTGGGATATAATAATTTCTTAGATTTTTACCAAAACTATTCATAATTTGTGGAACATTAAAGGTTTGCATATTACGCAAAATACGTGTGTTTACATTTTTATACAGCCAGCTACTTTAAAAAAAAATTTGCACAAAGATGATATACTCACACAGATCTTGAAATATTAAGATTATTTGCCTTTTAAATTTCTTATCAGTATCTAACCTATCATATATTGAATTTGTGCCAATTAAATATATTATTATTATTTGTAATTTTTCAACTTCCCTCGCAGCCGATGACAATCTATAAATTGAGATACCATATCATATCCTGGATTCAAAGTATGCTATAATAATAATAATAATAATAATAATAATAATAATAATAATAAAATCACAAATTTATTAGACAAACAATGAGTGGAATTGGTATGAATAAAAGATAGAACAAAGTTAAGTATTCTATAAATTTCAAACTTAAGTTTGTTATTGTCTGTAATCAAGAAAAGGCATTGGTTTGTTGGTTTCAATTTCAACTGTTAAGAAATTTATAAATATTAAATTTTCTACAATCAAATACAGCAAATTCATCAATGAATGTATCTATACCATAATTCTGGAAAGTAAGGAAGTGTAGTTGGTTTGGTTTGGTTTGTTTGGTATTAACGTCCTTTTCAACTGCTATGGTCATTTCAGGAAGTGTTGTAGATGCTTTGTTTTCTAAATGTCGCAAATATACACTTGATTAGAAAATGATACATTCACCAGGCGTACTATCGTCCATTTTAATAAAACTGATTATTGAAACGAAAGAAGTTGTTGTAACAACGTAATTTAGCAATGGGCATAATCTGTTGAACTTTGGCTAACGGCGTATCGTTTTCATGAAGGCAATCTTCTAATAATCTAATCTTTCTTTTATTAGGATGCTTGGAAAAAGATCGGTTACATCAAAAAAGGCTAGTTTATGGTCTTCGAGGATGATTTGATATCTAATTTTTAAAGAATTTCTGACGTATATTTTAAAATGCAGCTTTTTTCAGGTATTTAAGTTGTTAAAGTTAAGAAGAATAGCTATGCTGCGAAGAATAGCACCGTCTGTGTGACGGTCTAAATCCTTGAGAAAAATTGCATCGCGACGGGTTCTGCACCATTTGACGGAATTTCAGAAATGGTAACGATACGATACTGCACAAACCCACTTGGAAGGCTATGAGCGCGAAGGGGAGGTTCTCCTGTGCCGTATCATAATGATGGATGAGATACATGTATGAAACCAAACTGAAACGCCAATAGAACGAATAGCGTCATTACGTGTCCCCACGAAAATCAAGAACTTCAGAACTCCAGCACTGTGATTCTGGTGTACTACTGCGGCATACGCTTCCGAAATTTTCCCGAAGTTCTGCAGGCAAAAGACCGCTCCGTTCGCACCATCCAGAGAGCAGGCGCAGCTACAGGTGTGCTATAGCTTCTACATCGATGGCAACAAGCTCTACAAAATACTAGGGACTACATTAAGGTCTATAGAGTTTTCATAGAGGCATCTCTTTCGTATCGGATCGGTTGTAATTAAGAGTTGTCACTAATAAAGAAACGGCATTCGTATTTGGCACTAGAAAATACAAATTACAATTTGCATTTGTAATTAAAATCTGGCATATACAAATTAAAGTAGTACAGGGGGGAATCAAAAGACTCTGAACACAGATGAATTTCGGAAAAGGTGTGTAAAATATACGATGTGACCATGCAAGCAGGGAATAGGATTGCTACTCTATCTTTCAGAACAGTTTTAGAGTTTATCGTCATCTTGAAATCCGCCATTTTAGGTGAAGGTTCATTTTCTTAACTAGGAAAGGCGTCATGTGGCATATCACATAACACCAGTTTTTTTCTCAGGAGTTCATTCCTGCAATCGGATTTCAATTATCTGTTAAGATTCACAAGTTATTAACAAAAACCATTGATACTGTACCATAGTATGTTGCAAGTAATTGGAGATGGCACTAATGAAGAAAGGGAGGATTGATCTGAACCTGATGTCCGGGGAACGCCCCTATCGTATCATTGATGCTGGTTTCAATGTCCGGTATCCCGAAAGAGAACCAATTGCGCACAGTACCGTGAAATATATCACAGATCACATTTCAGAGATACTGGGGCTGTTGAATATTAGGCTCGTACAGGCCGGCCAAAAACATCAATCTCAACAATGGTGTTGGTAGCATTTGCAACGCAGCACAAGACGGCTTGCAGCTGAGTGTGGACTCAGCCAATCATTCATAGCACGGATTCTGTGTACCGCGTGCCCTCCACGTGATCCAGACGAGTTCATTCACCAATCTGGTGATGGTCATAATGTTTTGGTTCTTCAGTGTACAGAGTGGAAAGATATTAAGTAGCCGAAGGATGGAGCTACTTATTGATTTTACCATGTCCAACAGGATCTATCCAATAAGTGATATCCATTCAAAGTTCAGATGCAACAAAAACTATCAGAGGATAATCCGGACAGACGTGATGAGTTCTGTACCTAGCCTCTGGACAACTATTGACTGGATTCTATTTAAATTAAGATCTTTTCTTTCGTAAGCTTTTATGTTACCGCAAGCTACCCTCAACTTACCTGTGAAAACCTTATGAAAATTCGTCAAGTAGTTTTGGAGATTAGCATGTTCAAACAGACAAACAGACAGACAACGTTTTTAAAAATGTTCTTATTGTATTCTGTTTCACCCTCTGCAATCACCGGCCCTTTAGCTGAGTGAGTTTGACGCAGGGCCGGAGATAAAAGGTGGAGAATAATGTTCACTTTTTCTGAAGCTTACATTCACATTCAGAAATTGCAAAATTTTATCAAAAAAGCAACGCCGGGTATATCAGCTACTTCATAATAAATCGAAAAATAGTCCTGGATACTTTAACTAAATTTTAAATCAAAAAACAAAATCGATATTTTATGAGCAATGTAAAAACTAAGCTTTCAACATGCCAGTTTGTACGTTAATTTATCAAAACCAAAAAAATAATCCGCAAAAAATCCGGAAAACATAGAATACCGGAAAATTGGATCCAGATAATTAAAAAATGAACCAAACAGACATTTCTTCTTGTCAATTGCAATCACTGTACCAAATTTCATTATTCTAGACCTATTTTACTCGCAAAATACATGTACTGCATTGAGGTTAGACGGCAAAAATACTAAACGGGGGGGCAATCTTTGGACTCTCCTGGCGCCCCTCACAAAGCGGAAATATCCCCGAGAACCTTCCCTCCGAATTTTGTTGCTTTATCTTTATTCCCCGCGAAGTTGCATCAAAATATCAGAAAATTTTGTAAAACACCCCCGAAAAACGATTTTTATCAGTTTTCGCACCCTTAAAACTGAAATATCGAAAATCGGAGAAACTACTTTTTTGGAACGGTAGCTAGAAACCTTCCTGCAAAATTTCGAAGATCTCCGTTTATTGGGGGCGGAGCCAAGCGACCGAACGTGGAATTCCTTTCTGTCCCCCTGGGTGGGCAGGGGGTCCGAATTTCGAGTAACCCGGTCTTAGTACGCCCCTACGCTATCCGTCCTATGACCTCACCGAGTTTCGAGTTGGTGGCTTCAGTGCGTTGATGAGTCAGTCACCGATGCTATGTTGGTCGCCACGAAAAGCCCTTTTAGAAAATAAGATATATTGAATTCCCGCGAAAGACTTCCAGTTACTGTTGATGCTGTTTCACGGAACAATCGCAAAAGTCTTCATTAAACAAAGCAAGCAACGACGTCACAACTTCTAACGCTAGAAAAATGCCGTTCAGATAAAAAAATAAAAGATACACTGCACTCCCGCGCAACAGACTTGCAGTCATTGCTGATGCTGCCTCACGGAACAATCACAAAATTCTTCATTAAACAAAGCAAACGTCACAATTTTTTAAAGATGGAAAAAATCCCATTCAACTCCAGGTAAATTGAATTTTAAAAATAATCTACAACGGAAAGGAAGAAATGATAAATAAAATCCTTTCTTAGTGAGCACCTAGAGGCCAAGAGAAATATACTTGACAAATTTCAAATTTGTAGGCTTCATAGTTCTGGAGATTTCGTGATGAGTGAATCAGTGAGCGAGTGGTATTTGGATTTTATATACCGCTAAATACCGTATATAGATGTAACTAAATAAAGTTGTTTTCACTAATAAGCCTGGTGGAGGTAAGGCTATATCAAAGCTAGTTTGATTTGGATTTAATTACCTAAATTGAAAGAAATTGCATTTGTTTGAATAATAATAAAATTTGTTATATTTTACTCTTTAAAGAAACTAATCTTTTCGAGGAAGGTATAGGAAAGTAGCGGAAGCCCTGAGATCATCTATTTTTACCCTTTTATGTCACTTTTAACCCCTCTTCCCCAATTTTTTTAAATCGAAAAATTGATTTTCTCGAACGTAGTATTTAGAAAGCGTAAAAGAGCTCTATCTTATTTCGTTTTTCATCATTTCCGATCAAATGATCTATCACATGCCATATGTTGCTATAGTCTAAAGACCAAGTAACTGCCATCCCCACAACTTCGACCCTATTGGGACAATTTGGCCCAAACTTTATAGTAATAGAGATCTTGCTTATAGGAACCTGCATACCGAATTTCACTCCATTATATGGATAAATACACGTAGACCTTTTGGTCCCCTCTATTTTCCACCCCCGAAACACCGATCCCAATGGGCTAATCAAAACCAAACTAAATATTGACGGTGCACATGCCCATAGTAAGCTCCATTCTTCCGCTACTTAATATCAGGTTGCGAAAGTTTCTTCCGGTTCTAGAACTCGTGCCCAAGAAGGGCTCATTTTCCGAAGGGGGTATTCATATTTTTTCAAACAAATTATTGCATTCGATTCCTGAATATCTTTGCTATATTACATCCAAAAATCAACTTTCTGACTACACATCTGTGAGTGCCATCAACGGTCTGAAATGGACCTTTCACGCGAGCATATTCGAGCAATAATCTTCTACGAGTATTCTGGAAAGATCACTGCTGCGCAATGTCACCGAAACATTTGCCAACGTTTAGGTGATGGCACTGTTAGTTCACGTACAATAGAAGAATGGTATCGCCAGTTCAGACGCGGAGATAGCACTCTTCAAGATGCACCTCTCTGGTCGGTCAATCATGATTTCAGATGGTGATCTACGCCAAGCAATTGATGAAGATCACAATGTAACAACGAGGGAACTCGCAGAACAGTTCAAGGTTCACTTTTTAACCATTGCCCGGCATCTGCATGAGCTGAATCTGTCATTCAAGTTCAATCGTTTTTGTGTTGGAATAAAAATCCGGAAAAAACTTTTGCAACAACCTGATAATTTGAGAAAGAAAATAGGAATCATGCTTAAAGAATCCTTACATAATGTATAGATTATAATCTGCTCTAATGCAAAATACGAAATGAGGTATTTTAAAAGTGCTCTTCCAGTTGTGAAAAAGCAAAACAAATTTAATGCTAATGTCGAAGTTATGTGTATTTTAAAGTCCTGCAAATTTAAGCTTATTTCAATAGCTAATTTTTATATTTTAGGATTTGAACAAATCTGTAAGAGTATGATAATAATGTATCCAGAAAATTTTAAAAAAGTTAATATAAAACAGGACGTGAGCCTTTAACTTTGTCCACCTCAAACTTTCTTTAAAAATTACGATGCGGGGTATTTTCATATGAATATTTATTGCAGAATGCACATCCATATTTATAAGAAAGTTTTTAACACACCCTCAAGAATGTAATGTTTTTCATTTATGTTTTTCTTTTCTTCTTCTTTACCTTATTTAATGTAAGGAAACCCGCATCGATTGGGTATATGAGGGGTGGAGATTTTTTTTCTTTTGTAGAAAAAATAGTTCGTAAAAATCAGTGAAGCATGTACTTCCTAAAGTCGAGCGATTCCTTCCGTCAAGAATCCTTGTTGTTTGTCGCGGACCCTGTGATCCCTTGAGCGACATGTGCACAACCATATCCACTATCTGCTATAGCAATCCTCCCTTTCTATCCACATGCACGCCTGATTCCCATCCGTGTATTTAATAGTAAGAAAAGACGGGCAGGTGATTGAAGGCTCTGTTTTTTTCTAAGCCCATTACGTTATAAACGTAGATAAATTATTCCGTTGATCTTAAACCCATTGGAATAAGATGACCCTACACTCGTTTGTCTCCCTGTCCCTTATTTTTCTAGGGGCTGGAAATGTTTCTGACAAGGACGAATAAAATATTCTAATGTTTTGTATTTTTCTGTGTATTATGAACAGTTACACGATAGACAAAGAGCTATACAGGGTGTTGTTAAATTTCATGTCAAAAAAGATAGAATCTCACATTCCATCACCCCGAAGGAAGAAAGTTCATATGAACATGGGTCCGAAATTGAACGATAACTGAGATATGAACAGAAATAAAATGCCGCCACTAAGATCAACAAGTTAATAACTCACTTTCTACAACATCTAGGATGATGAAATTTGGGAGAATGATAGGATACATAAAGTTGTGTATATCGTTAAAATTTCATCGAATTCCGACGAGTAGTTTCCGAGTTAGGTAGTCAACATCGTAACATGTGCTGGTTAGTACTCACATGTGAGCACGTGTTACGTTGTTGAGTGCGTAACTCGGAAACTACTCGTTCGAATTCTCTCAAGTTTTAACTGTAAACACAGTTTTATGTACTCTATTACTTCTTCAAACTTCATTATCCTAGGTGTTATATAAAGTGAGTTATTAACTTGTTGATCTTAGTGGCGGCATTTTTATTTCTGTTCATATCTCAGTTATCGTTCAAATTCGGACCCATGTTCATATGAACTTTTTTGCTTAGAATCGCATATTCAATCATCTCTATCATTTTTGATTTGAAATTTAACAACACCCAGTATAGAAAGACAGAGACTGGTGATGAAGAAGAATGGGGAGTTTTCTTCTTTTCTAATTAGGCAAGCGAATCACCAACATTCTGCCTAAATAATCTCGCTTCATTCTTTCTCCAGCATTTATTGCCGGCAATAATACCAGAAGCTTTTAAGGACGAAATGAAAATTTCAAAAATATTGAAGGCTTGAGAAGAATTTTAAATGCAATGCTACATTTAATGATGCACGCTTTAGAATTTCCTTTTGAAAACTCTTTTGCTTTTGCGCAACCATTCACATTTGCATTGTAAATTTGGCGCTGCAAAAAACCCCTCTCAGTTTGTTATAAAATAATTATCTCTAAATTAGGAGGGTGATCTACGGAAAAGGCCCAGCAAACACCAGGGAGAAGATCTTGATTGGAATTTGCTGAAATTTTCAAAATTACAATATTAATTATAGTGAATAAGAAAAAAAATGCTATACGTTTCCAATAGGGATTTCCAAAACTTAAACATTTTTTATTTTCTCTAACTTATGTTTCAGGCAGAAGAAATATTGTTTGTAGTCGCCAGAAAATGAAATAGTCCCCGTGTTTTTTCCACCCACGGATACTTAAGTTTAAGTACTAGCTCTTTTACCCGGCGTTGCGCGGGCTATTTATTGATGAAATGTTGCAATTTCTGTGTGTAAATATTCAGAAAAAAAAGTTCACATTAAAAAAGCTTAGAATTTTTTTGAAGAAATTCATGTTTTATATTCTGCTAAAGGGCCAAATTTAGAGACGCCATCCATTGGGAGCTTTTTAAAAGAAATGTTACCGATATACGTGTTTTCACACGTTGGTAATGTTTCGTCTTATCTTACTGGCAGTGATACTTATCAGTTACTTACCTTAATCAAGATCATATTATGGCTCAATGTTGTCAGTCTTATTTTTATTTATACCGCAATACTCCCTTCTATTTTGAGATTTACAACTGATAATTATAATTTCTTATCCGCTAACAATGCTCTCAGTAACAAATCTAACTGTCATGGTTAATTTTTATACCTTTAGAGAGTGTAGGCAGTGGAAGCAAATAATATGAAATAAGGCGGATTAAAGTAAAAATGGAAAATTTATTGAATGAAATAAAATTAGCTGACTTAACTAATTAGTATACTTATAAGTAATAATCATTAAATAGGCATTCAGAAGCACACTGATTGCACATGAGCGCTGTAGCACTAGGACAACGATGACCACAAAACTTTCCCGGCCTAACACCCACGGGATTAAATGTGAAGCACCATCTAATTGTGTAGGCCAGCCAGGTAGGATTAACGAACTACACTTTAGGACGCTAATAGCGTATACACTGAAGAATACACGTTGTAGCACTTATACAAACGGTGACGACGGCTATCTTTAGATAAGGCCCGCTCAACACATTTGAAGCAACACGCACATAAATAAATATATCCGTTGAAAAGCACTGAAGCTGATTTCGGAATCGGAGTCAAATTCGGGAGGTTAATGAAGACAGCCCGGTAGTCGTAAATGTATCAAAAGCTAGGGTAAGACAAATCTTGGAAGTACTGTAAAGAGAACGAAGTACTGGTTAGACACGACGGAAAATCTATCACGTCACCTACTATTCGTTAGGAAAAATTTGGGCGGTAAATTAATGCTGAAATTATGTAGCATACAGCCACATGTGCTGAAAGAGGGGAATTGTGTAGAAACTTTATGTAAGAACAAATCCCACTTCGTTATCGATATAGCTTTTTAGCCCGTAGGACCATAGACCTCTTATCTGAGATCGATATGATAAGTTACAGCTCCGCAACTGTGGAAACGCCCGTTCCGCTGCTTGAGCACACAAAAATATCTGAACATGTCCCTGTAGTATAAAGTTCGTGGTCGTAGTAGAGGCCCAATGAGGAAGACTATGAATAGGTAAATGTTCATGCATAGGGGCCGAATAATTCGTCTCGCTCACCTTGTCACGTAGATGGTTTCTCGAGTTCGCAGTAACGGAGGTCTCCGCGTCGTTCTCGCTGTCACGGGCACTCAGCTCGTTCCTCCTGGCGGGTTTCGGGGAGTTTGCATACGATGGTGTTTCCTCGCATCGTACTCTGCATATGGTCAGTAGGTTACGGCCGTTTTCCCCGTCTTCTCAGAGGAATTCCCCTTAGCGATCCTCTCGCCACGTCCGTTATCGCTTTTTTTCTCTATTACGACTCTCTCGATCTCGGCTTTTCACGTTGGCATTACGAAAATCCCGCTCTCGTCCCTCATAGGCTTCCTGCGTCCTACGATGTTGATGACGTGCCCCTCGTCGTTTCCTTCCCCGATGTGAACCATAGAAGTAGCGAGTAGAGACCTTTTCTTGGTCTCTTTAATGTGTCAAATCTTTTCTCTCTCAGCATTACTTTCAGTTTGGAAAACACGAAAAAAAACCCTGCTGGATTCAGGTTAGGGAATTACCAGAGATGGGGGAACAGTCATTCAATGTTTGGCTAAAAACTCAGGAACTGATAACGCTGAGTGAGTTGGAGTGTTATCACAATAGAAAAAACAGTTATGAGGCGTTCAGAACCTGGAGGTAGTAACTCTGATTCACTGCCTGATCAGACGGTAAGAATTCATAATGAACAACGCCACTGGCATTAAAAAACCGGCCAGCATGAATTTGACTTTGCAACGAACATGGTGTACTTTTTTTTGACCCAAGCCAGTTTTCACAAACCACTGCAGGGTTCAAAATTAGCGGTTACTTGGTTGCCGCAGATACCGAAAATTCATTCTTGCAATCTGTGAAAAACTGCTGGCTGCCCGGCTGGCAACCCGCACTGAAAATTCATTGCGGTAAACAACAATCCTGGTTGCCCGGGTGTATGAACATCGACAAAGAATCAGCAATCAGATCCGAGTTGTCAGTCACTCGGTAGGTGTCTGAAAACTAGCCGGGGAACCATTGCGGAATTGACGTTTAAAAGTGCCAGTAATGGAGACCCGTATGAAAATTGACAATTATGAGAAATATCCAATAGCAAATATGGTATCTAGCATTCAAAGATGTACTCAGAGGTTTAATGACGCAAATGTACAACTAACTGAGAATACGAGCTTTAAAACTTTAAAGTTTGGCCAGAAGAGATTAGATGCCATGATTTGGAAAATTCTCTAATGACCTGTACAGATATTTTTCTCCAAATGTTGGAAAACAATTGATGTTTAGGTTAAATTTAACATATTTTACTTATGTTAAATATTCTGTATACCCAAAACATGGCAATCATAAAAACATTAAAAATTTGTTTTTTTGTGATAGTGTGATTGATTCTGTTGGGTCTCACAAGGGGACCGCACGTACATGTAATCAGGATTTGATCAGGATTTGTTTGAAATTTTAGGAGGTCAATCTGCAACATTATTATACCTTCTGTGTAAAAGGATTTGACTCAATGGCCTTTCGTTTCAGAACAAAAAATAAAGTATTTTTCGTTTATTATTGTAATGAAAGATAAGCCAAATGAGAAGAAAGCTATTCACCTTAACAGCGGCAGCGTAGTGGTTAACGTAAGGTTCTGTGGATTTACTGTTTCGGGTTCGATTCCTGTTGTATTGAGATTATTTTTCATATTTTTGCCATTATTTTTCCATTCCCCCCTATTTTTTATTGTGTTTTTCGCGATTATTATTTGTTTGCACTTTGCATAACAACATTCACATGCATAATCAACGTCACATGCATGCGCTTAAAACCTATGTATTTAGGACATGGGCTTATGGACGATACATAAACACGATGTTCATTACAAGTACAAGGCAAATCTATGTTCTAAGGCAACATGTTTTGTCATCGTTTGTGGAGTTTTGACAGTCATCATACCGCTAGGTCAAAAAAAATGCAAAATGCGTTGTACAATATTTTCACGGACGATTATTGCCATGGCGTGTGAAATAAAAAAGAAACTATAAAGATCTATTCGCACTTTCGACGTCTATGCGCAATCGTCACCGCCAAATCCGGATCGCCAATGACTATCCGTGAAAATATTGTACAACGCATTTTGCTTTTTTTTTTGACCTGTGACGTTGATTATGCATGTGAATGTTATTATGCACAGTGCAAACAAATAATAATGGCGAAAAACACAAAAAAATGAAAAAATAATTGAAAAAAAAATGGAAAAAAAATGAAAAAAAAATTACAATACTACAGGAATCGAACCCGGACCAGCATATTCTCAGAACCTGACGTTAACCACTGCGACACCGCAGTTAAGTTTGATACCTTTTTTCCCGCTTGGCTTATCTGGTACTACAATAATAAACGTAAAATATTTTATTTTTTTCTCCGAAACGAAAGTCAAATCTTTTTACACAGAAGGCATATTAACGTCGTAGATTGACCTCCTAAAATTTCAACCAAATCCGTGATTACATATCCGTGCGGTCCTCTTTTCAGTACAAGAACTTTTCCATGCTTCTGAATGTTCTGCTGTGCCTTCCGACACACGTTGTACAGGACGAGTTTAAAGTCGCGCACATCAAAGTTTAACTTCCTATAAAAGTACCAGTTTTAGAATTTAAATGAAAATAAAGTACACAGAGATTAGTTGAAATGTTGCTTTTATTTTTAGCAGACAAATTTTAGGTGTTACAATTAATGTTGGAAATGACGTCCTCTTTCGCAAATGCAAAAGCTTGCTTCCTTTTACCAGATTTCGTGGGACTCTGCGAAGCATGGCGTATTGATGTTAGAAATGGCTGTTGTGATGATCGTTTTCACTTCAGCAATCGTGTGTGGACACGTCACATAAACCACCTATTTTAATAAGAAATCAGGGGGTGATAAATCTGGCGAGCGAGAGGGCCACAATCCCCGGGAAATGACGCGCTGAAGGATAACTTATAAAAAAAAACCACCTAAAGTTTGTCTGGTAAAACGAACACGAAAATGAATATTAAGAATATGTAATAAAAAGATCCATAAAGTTATTTTATAAATTTATCAGTTCGTTTTATTTGTAGAAAGAAAAAACTTTGGGTTCATCCCTGACCCCACCTTAATAGCTGTGTAACCAATTTTCTACTATCGTAGTTAAGAAATAGGTTGCTAAATTTTATCTCACTTCACTGGTGTTTATGTGTTTAGACGCCATATCGAACATTGAGTGACTACTGCAGTTCACAATCATCCGGTTGACATGTCTCCGTAACGATTGGTCAATTTTGAAAATTTTTCAAATTTCTGCTTATTATTGAGTCTAATGCAGGTATATTGCTATCGGCGTCATATACTGAGATATTATGTCGATCATAGATTGTAATTTTTCGATAGTATCCGACGGAATACTCTTGGATTTTTATGCACTACTGAAATGTTTTGTTTCCACTTTGCTACAACTCACCATTTTCAAGATATAGCTTATTTTAGAAAATTGGTTTGTGGCCGATATCTCGGGAACAATTGGCGGCAAAAATTTTTGATGAGAAATCCGTAGTCAGCTGTGAAAAGCACATTGATTTCATATACATGTATCGTATGTCCCGCACCTTAAAAATGTGCGGACAGACAGAAATATAGAATTCAGCAACGAACCTTTTAACTCGTTGAAATGAATGAAACCGTAGCAGCATTGAGCTTCTTCTTCCAGCATTGTAACTAATGTTGGCATCTGGAATTTTCATAGACTGCTTTAAAGCGTTGTCATCTATGATGAGCTCGACACAATCGCCGAAAGAAATTTAGCCCTCTTCAACGAAAGCGAGGGCTAAATTTGAAATGCATTATCAACATCCTAAATAAAAACTTCATTATTTTCATGAGGAAAAAACCTGCCTAAATATGTTTATACCTGAATTTTCAATACAGTTGTCACTACTGCTTCTGCGTACAACGATTAGCGCTACTGATTCAGATAATCAAGTTTGATATTACAGTATTAAGTTATATTTTGAGAAGCAGGGATTAATTTAGAAGAATCGAACGCCTTAAATTCCGATTAATTTGTGTTTAGATATTCTTGAGGGATACTTGAGCAACTTGTCCGTTACGAATAAAGACTGCTAATAGTAAAATGCAAAACTGGCAATGGAGGACTGTGGATATCATTTCACGAACTAATTGAATCATCGCCGTTATTTTATGGACATGTTTTTGAACAAGCAGTGCACATAGCCTCGATTTAATTATTTTTTCCGGTCGTATAAAAATAATTAAATAAAGATAAATTGTTCACATAAATGCAAAGAAAACAATTTCATTATCTATAAACTTTTCTCTAATTTGCGAGGAAAAACGTATATACACATTTCTCCCAAATGTATATTGGAAATTTTGCAGGCGTGGATATGTTAATGTTTGTGATGCAAGAATTTAATGTTCAGTGAGGGCGAAGGGGACAGTGGACTTCATCCCTTATTCAATTTCTCGTTGATTGTGGCAAACGCAACGTTTTCACACCTTTAATTTCACAAACTTTTGCTCACCATCTGGACGTTGAGATAGAAGCGTCCATGTAAGCGAAAGTGTTCATTATCATTTCATTAATTTGAAGTTAATTAATTCCAAATGAATCGAAGAACGTTTCTGCTAAAAATGAATGAGATTTATTGCAATAGTTGGGCCGTTTGCTGGTACTTTTACCTTAATTTTCTTTCTTCTTCCCTCCCTCCACCCATGCAATCATCAGAAGGAGAAAGGTTCATAGGCGCGTCCAAAGTATTGATTCCTTCTGATCGATAGCAACACCACGAATCCGTTGCCGCTTTCCCGATAATTAATCACATTCTAATTGTACCTTACGTGTTTATATTCATAAACCAAGTCACGCCAAGTTTATTGCATCGATAAACAGTTGTGTTTACACGAAAGCCTTCGAAATATTTTGTTAGAAACGATTAAATTGTGACAGCTACGACACTTCAATAGGAAGAAGGTGGCGGTTTCCCTTCTACGTCATAATTAATTGATAAATGGACGGGAATGATTTCCACCATCCCCACAAGAGTTTCTTGTCGGTCTTCACCGTTCCTCCCTATTGGGGTTCTTTCTTTTATTTACTTGCAAATCTAATCATCATTCAGCCAACGTTAGAAAGCAGGGAGGAAATGAAAAGAGAATGCGGGGATGAATGGGGAGATGAGAAAGGCGCTGGGAAGGAGGGATTCGTTAACGATTCTACCAAAGGGGCCACGAACTCTTCGCTTCTTCTATCCAGGGAAACAAAAATACGCCGTGGATTGCAATTGATGCGCTCACGCAGCCATTAATAATTAAAAGGTTCGCGATTCAGTTGGTTTTACCACAACCCCTTTGAGACCCTTAATAATTCAACCACTTTCCCGACGTGGAAGAACTCGAGTGAAGAAGCTTGAAAAATGCCCGTGAGGGTTTAACCAAGTGGTCGAAAAAGGAGAGGAAGAATGGTGAAACGGAGAGAGAAAAGGGAATCTAAATGTGAATCGTTTTTCTTTCCCTTGTTGCTGGAGGTATTCGCCAAAATGCGTAACCGTATAACTTTATTCCAGGCTTTTTAAGATCTAATTCTGTTAAGAATTCCTTTTTAGATATCTTTTAACTGCATCAATTCTGAAAAAAAATCTACTTCTCGTGATGAAAACTTGCATAGGTGTTAAAATAATCGATAATTAATGCAATACAAATTTTCTTAAGGCGGGCGAATTTCTAACGTCACTCCACTCTCGTTCGATGACCCTCGAAATCCAACGCGACACGACATCTTCCTAATATTATAATTCGCCTCTCGTAAAAACTGCCCAACATATTTGCGTCGTCTGCGTTTACAGATCGTTTAGTTCAGATAATTAAAGGAAGTGCAAATGAGTCTAGCCGAGGTGTCAGTGGGAACAACACTTGACCACGTAAAGAAACTCGAAACGATCACATTCTCCAAGGATACTTTCCAACGAATTTCCAATAAATATTTTAATTTCAACACTCGTTGAATTGGAAACTCATTAGGATTTCTTTATTTCGCAACATTTTTATTAATAGCAAACGTCTTTCTACAAATTTTGAAAGTGCCTTTAACGTTTTGAATTTAAGAAACAAAATGTGTGGAGCCCAAAAAACGATGCGTGAGAGCCAAACCAAAAAAAGTCGGCATTTATAATTAACTAGCAACATTACCCGGCTTCGCCCGGGTGGAAAAGATGCGTTGAGTAATTTTTTTAACGATTGTTGTTATGTTAAAAATTGAACTATGATTAGCAAAGTATGAACGAAATGCAAGAAAATGAGAAACAGTCTAGAAAGCCTTCTCCAAACCTTTCATAATCATTTTAAACCAAATATGATGATTTATGAACAATGAACTGGGAACAAAAAGAAAATTAAATTATATGTACAAAAGTAAATAATGAAAATAAAAATGATACGATAAATGAATCAGCTATACAGGCAAGCTGGGCATGGATTGTCAAGTAGTTGTGCATTCAAGTCCATTTCGGTAAACAACATTGTATGTCTCCCCCTGTGGCGCAAAAACATGTAGATTTCGACAGCTGGACACGCGAGAGCAAGCAACGTATAATTGACCGAGAGAGAAGCAAGCTTCCTGAAAATATATACTTGTGACCTTGAAAGTCTGGAAAAATTGAATAAAATGAAACAGTCTTCGTCTGGCATCGCCATCTAGTGACATCCTTTGAAAACAAAAGTCTAGCTGATAAGCCCGTCGGGCGTTGCTCGGGCTGTTTGTTTCAATGACGTATATTAAAGGTAGATTCCGAATGACGTCAGGAGTGAGACGTCAGGAGTGAGACGTGGTGTTTTTAGCTATGTGGCTTCTTTGTTTTTGACGATTTTGGGCCCGAGGAATAATTAATTCAAAACCATTCCTCAAAATTTCCGCGTACAAACAGTCACGAAAAAGGACCAGGAATCACTTTCCACCACCATAAATCGAAAATAAGTACCGAAAGATGATCGAAACGAAATTGAAATTGAAACCATGATCGAAAAATTGTTCATAAAATATTATAAAATACTTCACATACAAAGTTAACGAAAAGATAAACTTATTCCGTGATCAAAGTGTGAAAGAATTATTAATCAGGTACCCTCATGTTTAGCCATGTGTTTGCTCACTTTCGGGCATGACGGTTCTTGAAGGCGGACCTTCTCACTTCAAGTATGCTGGCAGGTTTCCGGGTCTCTCTTTAATTTACGTCATTGGTTTGCATGATGAAATTTTGCATTATTGATGCTGAAATTTAAGCTATGGTCTCTTTAATCATTATATAGTAATTTTGCTTCTATAAACGAAATTAATTAATAAAATAATATTAATATGTCAAACTCTACTATAATTGTTTAATATGGGAGCCAATTACAACACGGCAAATGTCCAAATGAATATCCAGTTCCTGCCATATCTGTATCTGTGGCAGCTTCAAAGGGGCTCTTGGGCCGGTGTGGCCCGAAGCAGTAAGCAAAAGTTACAATAGTATATAACTAAATTTTAGCACGGTCTTTTAATCCCCTGGTCTGTGCACACGCGCAAATTCTGTTGTTGAAGTCAACAATTGGATTGCTGTATTTATGAAAGAAGCGATTTCAGTCCACTCTATTGCATGAATTTGGCTACTTCTCAAACTTAACAATGTAATTTAACGCTCGTACAACGTAACGAAACTGTCAGCTGATGTTATGCATTTGTTTTCGTTACGTTGTAAACTTGAATACGTATTAGTCGGCTGCGAGCTGACAGTTTTGTTACTTTGTACGATCGTTAAATTATATTAAGTTTGAGATGTAGGCGAATTCATGCAATAGAGACTAAGATCGCTTCTTCCATAACTACAGCAATCCAATTGTTTATTAAACAACGGAATTTGCGCGTGTGCACAGACCAGGGCAATGACGTATATTAAAGATAGACTCCGAATCCTATTGTTGTAACTTGAAGCAAATTGGGAAGCTCCATGCCCAGAACTGTCATGGCTGAAAGTGAGTGAATCTGATGCAAAACGCCATGGCTAAACACGAGAGTAGCTGATTAATAATTCTTTCACACGCCGCTCACGGAGTGATAAGTTTATCTTTTCGTTTACTTTGTATTTGAAGTATTTTATTATATTTTATAAACAATTTTTCGATCATGGTTTCAATTTCAATTTCGTTTCGATTGTCTTTCAGTAACGTATTTTCATTTTAGTTACGTATTTTTGATTTATTTTTGTGGAAAATGATTCCTGAACCTTTTTCTTGTCTGTTTGTACAGTTGTACGCAGAACAACTTTGAATAATGGTTTTGAATTAATTATTCCTCGGGTCCAAAATCTTCAAAAACAAAGCAGCCAGACAGCTAATTATTCCACGGCTCACTCCTGCCCAGAACTATCATGGCTCAATTTGCTTCACTTTTTGCCGCGGTTAACAATAGGATTCGGAGTCTATCTTTAATATACGTCATTGGACCAGGGGATAAAAAGACTATGATTTTAGTGCGTCGTCTGGCCTCGCCATCTAGTGAGATATTTAAAAACAAAAGTCTATTCAACTTTTCGATAAGATAGTATCGCCATCTAGTGACCTCCGTTGAAAACAATTCAACTTTTCGAAAAATAAGAATAACTTAAAAAAATTGATATAAACACGGTATAAAAAGTACCCTACTGAAAGCGCAGTGACATTAACTACGTACATGGACAATTTCGTGGAGATTCCTTGAGTATTTTCTGAGTTATAAAAGGACAAACGTTCCAACGGACTCTGATTTATTATGGATTATGGATTAATTTTTAAAACATGCTTGTTTTTGAAAAATATGCACTAAATTGCAAAAGTATTGTGGCAGTGGACAGGCAAAATATTTAATCGAATTTGTATAAGTTTTTAATAGGGTATCGGCCGCCTCTTGCAGCTTATCGCATTTTCTACACTTCTAGGAAAATTTTTAACAACTTTTTTGGATGCTACAGTTGGAATTTTGTGCCATTCCTCATTTAGAGTAGCTGCCACCGTCAGCTACACATGTTGTCAATGGATTGGCACGAATGTAATGTTCTAGCTTATTCTACAAGTGTTATAGTGGATTGAATTCGGGACTATGAAGGCTATTCAATTTGGTTCAGGTCTATTTTATCGAACCATTCAATCTCACAAGTACACATTCTTGGATAGGAGCATTATCATGTTGATAAACAACTGCACCCATGGCAGGATGTATCTACGAGGGGCGTTCAAAATTGACCTGGGTTTTATTTTTTGTAAATTTCATTGTTGTAAAAATCTAAAATGTCATTGTTGGGATGGCAACTACCGCCTATCATGCAAATGAAGCACACTCACCCGGTTGCCATGACAACTGATTGTTTGTTTAGACAAAATTGCGGACAGCGATGTGTCGACCATAGTATAACAACGAATAATGATCAAATTTCTCCATAACAAATGTGTGAAACCATCTGAAATTCATCAGAGACTTCAAAGACAGTTCACCGAGTCATGTTTGTCTCAGTCATCCGTTTTTGCTTGGTGCCAAAAGTTTGAAGGAGGACGAGAATCCACCGACAATGTACCTCATAAGGCAAGGCCAGCAACTGCTCTCAATGATAGCATCATCGCACGAACAAATGAGCTGATAAGGGACAACAGGCGGATTCATGTCGAGAATTGGCTTCAATACTGAACATCAGCACTGGCAGAGTGGAGACCATCATCCACGATAAACTGAAATTCAACAAGATCTGTGCCAGATGGGTCCGTAAGCAACTCTCCGAGGATCACAAAAGCACCCGGGTGAAATCTGTTCCATGCTGCTGCAGCGATATGACATGGAAGGTGACACCTTCCTAAGTGTTGTGACCACCGACAAGACATGGATTCATCACCATACTCCTAAAAGCAAGCGTGCGTACATGGAGTGGCGACACACTTACTCATCACGACCCAAGAAATTCAAGATGACATCGTAGGCAACGAAAGGGATGGCGACTGTATTCTGGGACATTAAGGGTATCATTCATGTCGATTTTCTGGAAGTCGAACAATAAATGCACCCTACTACTGTGACATTTTTAGTATGTCCCTGAAGCCGGCACTAAGGAAAAAGCGACCAGAAGTCCTTACCAGTAGTATTTGTTTTCTGTAAGACAATGCCAGACCACACACAGCCAAACTGACTATGTACACACACTGACGGAACTCAAATGGGACATCTTACCATATCCTGCATACAGCCCGGATCTCTCCTCTTGCGACCATTGAAAGAGTTCTTGGAAGGGCAGAGGTTCGGCTCCGATGAGAAAGTGAAAAAGGCTGTCCCCAATGTGGTTTCGACGCCAGCCTGAAGATTTCTACAGAAACGAAATCCAGATGCTCCCAGAACGCTGGAAAAATGTGTATAGAAGCAAGGAGAGTTCTCTGAGAAATAACTGGTGTGGTGTGTGTGTGTGTGTGTGTGTGTGTGTGTGTGTGTGTGTGTGTGTGTGCCTGCGTGCGTGCGTGCGTGCGTGCGTGTGTGTGTGTGTGTGTGGTTCTTTCGTAGTTTCCTGATTTTATAAAAAAATAAAGTCCAGGTCAAAAAAAAAATTGAACGCCCTTCGTATATTTTAGGCAGTGCAGAATTGTTTAGATTGTTCATGCCTGAATGTAGTTACACCTGAACCAAAGGACTAAGGCCATTTTAACATCATGATAAAAAGACCAACGTAATAAGTCTATCAATTCCCAGTTTGACATTTGGCACACTACTATCTAGGCATTCTCCATATCCATGTGCGAGCATCAGACTGTGAAATTCACACAACACGTTTACATTGCTGATTTAGTTCAGTTGCAATAAACGTTGCACCATTTAACCTTCGTTGCGCATTGGTTATCGTGGTGTTAAATTTGTAGGCAGCAGCTCTTCCGTGGTAGACCATCTGTTTCAACTCCCGCCGAACATTCCTGATGCTTGCCCAAATTCAATAGTGATTCTGGGAAAAGAAGCAAACCGATTGTCCCGGAAATACCTTTTCAGCATTGGCCGATCTGTCAGAGAGTTTATAAACTCTACCAGTGTGCTGTTTCACAGTTGTTGCCCCTTCACTCTCCCACTTTGAAATGACATTACTCACGGTAATCTTGTTATGTTCAACAAGCCCGAAATTTCTCTGACGTAAATGACATAAATGACAGTGCTATGACAAAGTCGCTAAGTTCTTATGGACGGCCAATTTTTGTATAACTGCCTTGATTGTTGTTTTAAAGCTTTACTTCGCTAATTATAGCGCACTTCACTTGTCACTAACGCCATGCAAACATCACCCGAATTTTCCATTTCCAAGTAGTGTCCGAATATTTTTTGACAATTTATTTCTCGTATATTATCCAATTTTTTCCATCGGGGTTTTCGCATACTGATTAATTTAAAGAACATGAAATCATACCCCATTATATAAGCATTATATTCTGTATTTGCTTGATTATGAAACATGGACAAGAATTTCCGCTCATGTTGGATTGTTTTCTTACAAAATAAAATGCTTAATGAAAGCGAAGAGAACTTGAAGACGCCTGACACAGCATACATCTTTTATCCCGAAGAAATTTATCATCTATGACAAGTCACCTGAGGAGCCATTTGCGTCTGTCCATTTCAAAGTGATTTTACAGTCAATAAGTTCTCTGTGGATGACAATGCAAGAAGACGCTGTTGGGCTTGGGAAACGAGCAGTTGGTGAGGACAGATGGAGGGTGAGAAAAGGAAAAGTGGGATGGCTAGGCTGAAGAAGGAAAGAATGCCTTGTGTTTATCGGAGATTCTTCTTCATCTTAACATCACCCCCTTTCTCATTTCCCACGCGTGCAAGATCAAACGGATGAAGGTGAGAGGCAGCACTTGGTCCACTCTTCCGTGTCGTGCCGACAAGGAGAAGTTCCTCCTCGATGGTCATCTTTCGGACACTAATCATCAAACAGGAATCTCCACAGGGGAGATGAGGACTCATAGGCACTTTGCGCACTCTTCCCTCACAAATGAAATTCTATTTATTAATATCTTCAAAGTAGATGATAATTAGTCATTTTTGTTTACTGTGGGGTCCGAGCGTTCATCAACTCCCAAAGATAAGAATGGATTAATTAATCGTCCCCTAACCTAAACTAACCTAACCTAACGTAAAACAAAATTTGCGTAAAATGTCATCAATGTTCATAATAATGCTTAAGTGTTCAATTAAAAAAATGCATTCACTCACCTCTCGTTAATGCAAATTGTTTAATATAATAAGCGTTTATTATGAAGCGTTAAAACACGTTCCGTTTAACCGATTCCGACCATCCTCGAACTTGTCCAAGTACTGATCCAAATTTATCGATTGTCGAAAGCAGATTTTACAAAATTTCAACCTATTTATACGTTTCTAGAAAATGTTGAATTACAGACAGACAAAGCAATAATATGAAAACCTTTCGGTTCTTTATAATCAGTTGTGCAGAACTTATCCAGAGAAAAACGTTTTTTAAAAATTGTTATTACCGACTAATGCAAAGGCAGTTTTATGCTTTTCTATTTGAGTTGGCCGCGCAAATTTCTCATCAAATAAACACGTTCTGGAAAAAGGTTGTTATTATAGCAATTATTATTAAGGTCTCTTTTTTGACTGAAAATGGTGAGCGGGGAAAATGTTTAGGATTCATGTGACTGAAGAGACGTTTTATGATGTAAAACTGATTCGCTTCAATGCTGGCTGATAACTCGCATCAGTTAGGCCCACTTTGAAACAATTATGAAAATTAGCATCGCTAAACCTTATATCCGTTCAACAATATGATCTTTGTCTTCAATTAAGAAGATAGGCTAAGTGTTTCACCGAAATGCATCAAGTTACTTTGGCGTACCGTATACACTGAATGTTTTAATAATTTTATGCATGTTCAGCACCCAACCGATCGGAAAGAATTGAAGCTAATGATCGTGTAGCAGCATTTCGACGCCGTCGCACCATAAATTTGAGTTGTAACGATAATAGTCACATTTCCTGTATATTCAACATTTCTTAATAATAAATTCCGATGAGTAGTTCAAAAATTACGGCATTTTGGCTATTATTGAATGGAATTCCCTCTATATTAGGTTCAATTATTTATTTATTTATTTATTTATTTATTTATTTATTTAAAAATATTGTAAGCAATACGCAAGTATAAACCAAATAATAACGTACAAAGAAATAAGAAGCATATTATACACACAAAAAATACAGAAGATATTTGTAATACCACATAACATCTCTATCACAGGTTAGACATGATATTACAAAATTTGTACATCCGGAAAAAAAGGATGATTATTAGTAATTGTCTTCCTCGAGAAAGGTAAATAAAATATATCGTTATGTCTGGAATATAGTTTGGAAATACATAAATTTATAGAGTTAAGAGATCCATGGGCGTAGTCAAGTCAAATATGCGGGAACATTATGTAAAAAAGTGCATCAAATACCAGCTCCATTTTTGCTAAATAAAAAGCAATACAAATATTCCAATGTTTCACCGTTACATCTTATTTTCAGCAAAAATCTAGTATTTATATATAGGTTCACTTGATTTAGGGGGGGGGGGCTACGCCCATGAAGAGATCTACAGGAATAAGTTATGAGGGGCGTTCAAATTTGACCAGGACTTTTTTTTTTATAAAATAAGGAAACTACACACATACACACGCACGCACGCACGCACACACACACACACACACACACACACACACACACACACACAAACACGCACACACATACATACATACATACATACACACACACACACACACATACACACACACGCACCAGTTTTTTCTCAAAGAACTCTCCTTGCTCCTCTACACATTTTTCCAGCCTTCTGGGAAAATCTGGATACCGGTTCTGTAGACATCTTCAGGCTGATGTCGAAACCACGTGTCAGGACAACCTTTTTCACTTCCTCAATGGAGCCGAACCTCTGCCCTCCCAAGACCTCTTTCAATGGTCCAAAAAGGTGATAGTCGCAAGGTGGGTGGGGGGGAGGTGTATGGAAGATGTGGTAAGATGTCCCATTTGAGTTCAGTCAGTGTGTCTATAGTCAGTTTGGCTGTGTGTGTTCTGGTAATGTCTTGCAGAAAACAAACACCA
The DNA here is from genome assembly GCA_023313115.1 of Rhysida immarginata. Classification (NCBI taxonomy): domain Eukaryota; kingdom Metazoa; phylum Arthropoda; class Chilopoda; order Scolopendromorpha; family Scolopendridae; genus Rhysida; species Rhysida immarginata. The sequence continues at coordinate 975,087 of JAHWFO010024642.1, read as the reverse complement.
CTGGTAAGGAGTCCTAGTCGCTTTTTCTTTAGTGCCGGCTTCAGGGACGTTCTCAACATGTAGTAGAGTGCATTTACGGTTCGACGTTCTTCCAGAAAGTCCACATGAATGATACCTTTAATGTCCCAGAATACGGTTGCCATCACTTTCGTGGCATTTCTTGGGTCGTGGTAAGTCAGTGTGTCGCCACTCAATGATCCACGCTTGCTTTCAGGAGTATGGTGATGAATAAATGTCTCGTCGGGGTCACAACACACCTTAGGAAGCTGCCACCTTCCCTGTCATATCGCTGCAGCAGTATGGAACAGATTTCCACCTGGGTGGTTTTGTGATCCTCGGAGAGTTGCTTAGGGACCAATCTTGCACAGATCTTGTTGAATTTCATCTTATCGTTGATGATGGTCTCCACACGGCCATTGCTGATATTCAGTTTTGAAGCCAATTCTCGGATATGAATCCGCCTGTTGTCCCTTATCAGTTCAATGAAGCTATCAGTGACAGCAGTTGCTGGCCTGGCCTTAGGAGGTTCATTGCCGGTGGATTCTCGCCCTCCTTCAAACCTTTGGCACCAAGCAAAGACGGATGATCGAGGCAAACATAGCTCGGTGAACTGTCTTTGAAGTCTCTGATGAATTTCAGATGCTTTCATACCTTTACCCTTGTGGAGAAACTTGATGATTATTTGTTGTTATACTTTGGTCGACACATCACTGTCGATCGGTTATCATGGGAACCGGATGTTTGCGTGGCAGGCGGTTCTTGACCAAGATACCTATCTTCATTGTTTCCAACAAAGGATAAAACACTGATTATTAAAATACAAGATGGAAACAATGAAAGCTACATTGTTAATAGACCCATCGTGGTCATGTTACTTTTCAGTACCGGAGCCTGTCTTTCTCGTTAGCCTCGTTGTTGAATTAACTAACTAATTGAGCTAGGTTAGACAGCCAAGTATAATGGCGCCCTCTGATACCACCAATGATGTCAACAACAATAAAGACTGGATCGACCCATCTATGAGCGCTTCGCTATTCAAACGTGTCTAAGAAAATGATAAGCACCAGGCATAGTTCTCGATGAATACTGTGGACGCACGTTCAAACTAATGATGTCAACAACAATAAAGGATATTGAAGTCTTTATTGTCTCCAACTTGGATTTTAACAATCAGAATTTTTTCGTTTGTTGGAAACAATGAAGCTTGGATTGTTGCTCAGACTACTGTGGTCAGGTGACTTTTGAGTGCCCAGGCCTGTCTTTCTCGTGGGCTACGATTAAATATACATTTAAGATATTTATTTTAATAACTTTCTGTTGAAATTCTACTGCTAAAGAAAGCCCTATAATTCCATGAGAGCTAAAAAATTATTTTCAGTTTTTTTTAATGTTCAAAATTATTTTCTTATACTTTACTGAATGGCCACCAGACATAGGTGTACGATGATAAGTGAGGACTTTTCCAGGCAATTCTTTAGACATGTGCCTGTGTTGTCGCGCTCATAGAAGGCTCGATCCAGTCTTTATTGTTGTTGACATCATTGGATACCACACTTTCAATATACAGGGTCTTTATAATTGAAGTTCCATTTTGACATGGCCATAAAAAAAAACTACTGGTCCAAAAGCTATAATACTTGGTAATATTATACAAGAGGGCAAGGGAAGTTCATACCCACCAAAAAAAAAAAATAGTTCAAAAGGTCACCACCAGCATGGAATGGCGCTCTATGCAATATTCATGTACGAAATTAGACACAGTAATCCGGTGTAACCTGCTTTCAGTAAATGGTGGAGGCCACATTCAACATGTAACTAATTTTAGTAACGATTAAAGACTTGTTAACCTGTGTCTTCGTGTCTAATTTCGTACTTTAATTATAAAGACCCTGTATATAATAATATATCTTGTAGTGAAGATTTTAAATAAAAATTGTTGCTCAGGCTATAATGGTCAGATGACTTTTCAGTGCCGTCGCGTGCTTCAATCCGGTGCCAACAATGCTTAAATGTGCAACAAAAAAGTAAGACTTTCAATTGTTCTTTCTGTTTCCGTAACGCTTTTTGGGTAGGATTTTGCACCACGCATTTTCTAGAATGACCTCCAGCCTTAAAACATTCTCATGTTAAAAAGTCAATTAATCAATGTGTTAATGTGTCACAATTAACGAAATCTCATAAGTAAGAGTTTGATACGTACACGTGAATTATCATTAAAAAAATTGGGTGGAAAAGTCGAATCAGAGAGTGTGCTTCTTATCCAAGAGGAGCTGCATTTTTATATGACAATGAGAAGAAACGACAGAAACATTCTAATTGATCGAATAACGTATTAAAAAGAAATTTTGAAAAGCCAAAATTATTAAACCTTAAGAGTTTCCTATAGTCATGTAGTAAACATCATAAGGTATGTTAAGAAATTATAAGACCACTACGCTGACGATGGAAATGTGTGTGTGAAAAAAGACTTATTTGATCAAAGCGTTTTTTTTTTTTTACAAATAAACAAAATAATGTTTGTTCCATGATTTGAAAGAAATCATTGTTGATTTTTATCTGATTTGTATACAAAAATAAAAAAATTAGTTGTATTATTTTTTACACTGTTAAGTATTTATAAGACCACCCCTATTACCTTGGAATAGATGCTTCTATCATCGTTCGATTTCATAATTTGCATATTCAAGTAAGTGTGTAAAGTGCTTCTTTCTGGTATAGAAGTGCTTAACTATAATGCTTGGAGGTAAAGAACTATCAGAGAAAGAAATTGCAATAGGAAGACCCAAGACTGCAATACACACGGATATAGCGCCAAGAAGAGAACAGGAAGAAAATCTGCCCTGTTTCTCAGAGACTTAAGGAGAATTGCGAGCCTTGCTGTATCCAAATCAAAGTCCACCCGTAAAATCAGCAAAGATTTGGATGGAATAGTGATCCATATGACTCTATAGAAAGAACTGAGAAAAAAATTCTCATGTGAAACATCTTAAAATGAAGGCTGTTCCAAAACTCTTGGTAGCGCATAAGGAGGCACGATTGAACTGGGCCAAAAAATTCATGTCCTGGATTACAGAATAGAAGTTAGTCAGTTGTATTTTCAGACGAAAAGGAATTCAATTTGGACGGTCCAGATGGCTACAAGTGTTATGGGCATGATTTGAGAATCGGCCTCAGTGGCTCAGTGATTGCGTGATCGCCTCTGTTGCCTGAGGACGCGGGTTCGGGTTCGGGTTCGAGGACACTTGACCGACGGACATTTGACCGAACGGACATTACACCGAACGGACATTTCACCGAAGGACATATGACCGAACGGAGATTTAACCGACAGAGAAATACCCGCAGTTCACTTAAATTTGGAGAATCGACGTAAAGAGACGTTTTCGACAATATAATTCGTTTAATGCAAAAGAAAAAAAATGTTTTCAGGAGGTTATTTTGTATAACAAATCTTATATATATTAAGATACGGATATATATTAAGAGAAGGACGAGACACAAGAACCCTGGAATACAATAAATAATAAATATTAATTAAAAATACAACTTAGATAAAAAAAAATTTTTTTTATCTAATGTGTATTTTTAATTAATATTTATTATTTATACACTATATGATCAAAAATATCCGGACACCCCTCACAGATCATCGATTGGCCCAATGTCACATGATAATGACTTGCACATCATTTAAATAGCTTCCCACACCTTCAGACACAACTCTGCTTGGACATTGGCAAGAATGGGTCGTTCGGCAGAGCTCAGTGAGTTCCAACGTGGAACCATCGTTGGATGTCACCTACGCGGCAAGTCCGTGCGTGACATTTCCAGCCTTCTTCAGATACCCAAGTCAACAGTAGGCGATGTCATTATGAAATGGAAGACCCGGGGATCAACAACAGTTCAACAACGAACCGGTAGACCCAAGAAACTAACGGACAGAGACCGTCGAGTGCTTCGTCGTGTCACCCGCAGCAACCGGAAGTCCTCGGCGGAAAAAGTTGCCACAGAGTTTCGAAACGCCTCTGCAAATGATGCCAGTACCATGACAATTCGTCGGGAACTGCACACGATGGGATTCCATGACCGTGCTGCTGCCCACAAGCCCCACATCAGCAGGGTCAACGCCAAGCGACGTCTGGAGTGGTGCAAAGCCCACAGAAACTGGACAATGGACCAATGGAAACAAATAATGTGGACAGACGAATCTCGCTACACACTCTGGCAATCCGATGGACGAGTTTGGGTTTGGCGCATACCTGGAGAACGCTTCTTACCTGAGTGCACAGAGCCCACAGTCAAGTTCGGAGGAGGAGGAGTCATGGTGTGGGGCTCATTTTCATGGTACGGACTGGGCCAGCTCGTTCCTGTGCAAGGAATCATGAACTCCGACCGTTATCTGAATGTTTTGGACAACTGTGCACTTCCAACGTTGTGGCAATTTTTCGGAAACGGGCCATTTCTCTACCAACACGACAATGCTCCGTGCCACAAAGCGAGGCGTGTACAGCAGTGGTTTGCGGACTCAGGGGTCGAAGAAATGGGTTGGCCGGCACAAAGTCCCGACCTCAATCCTATAGAGAGTCTGTGGGATGAATTGGAAAGACGCTTGCGGGCCAGATCACATCGGCCAACTTCTGTACCTGAACTGATTCTCGCTCTTCGGGAGGAATGGAGGAACATTCCGGAAAGTACCTACCAACATTTGGTGGAAAGTCTTCCCCGAAGGGTGGAAGCTGTGATTCGGGCAAAGGGATGTGCAACGCCCTATTGATTTCCATGAAATCGTGGCTACAGCGCAAACGTGCATGTGTCCGGATATTTGTGATCATATAGTGTATATTAAGATACAAATCCTAGTCTTTTCATTAAGCAAGGATATTGTATTTTATCTATAAAATTATTCTTTTTTTGTATGTCTTTTTAAATGAATATTTTACTTCTATAAAATGAGATACTCATTAGTGATGAGCGATATTTGATAATAGTATCGTGTATTAAAAATTTATTCCATACACATCAGGTTTCTGTCCTGCTTTATGAGGGGGACATAAAAATTATTAATCGGATAGCATCAAATATGAAAATCAACTGGTAATGGATTGAGTTGGTAATGGTAATTGGTTCCACGCAATGAGAGAATTAAATGGAAATTTATCTAATTTGAAATTCGATAATTTTGGTAATATAAACTTATATTTCTCAGGTCTACGAACATCAGCAGCATGCTTAAACCAATTCAATATGAAATGACATGGATGATGTTGGTGACGCAAAGCATTAGCAATGTTCTTAAAACGACAATAAACAATATAGGAATCAAGGGTAAACAGTTGGAATTTAATACAACAATCAGTAATTGAGGCAAAACGGGATAGTTTAAAAGATGTGCGTATGCAATTGTTTATGAACTACTTTCAAAGTTTTTAGACGATATAGGTAGGTACTAGACCAAAAGCATATTCCATGTTCTAGAACAGAAAAAACCTTTGTAATAATAACTTGCTTCATTTCCTTAAAACTCAGCACTTTACTCAATTTATATAATAAAAATCTCATTTTGCTTAATTTTCCGATCAAGTATGCGATGTGACCATTGAAAGTAAGATTCTGGTCAAATACAACTCCTAATATGGTGATACTATCATTCGATGTAATACTTACATCCTTACCAATGACTATTGATGTTGTTTTGCCCATGTTTAGAGTCATATTTCTATCGGTATACCACTGAGACAATTTCTCTAAGTCGTCCTGCATCATAGATTTCGCTAGCGGCAATTGCTGTACATGACATGAATAAGAGAGAAAGTTATCGTCGACATAACTGTGCAAAGTAAAGTTGGTCGATATTTCATCTAGAGAACTAGAAAAGATAGAGTAGAATAAGTTGCTGAAGAAGGAACCTTGGACAACGCCAAGATCTGATGGAATACAAATGTTGTATTGACCACTTTTTAACTGCATCTGTCTAACTTTGAAGTAGTAATCACAGAGCGCATACGCTTCACCATGTACACCATAGCGATATAGGTCATGCAACAGTTGTTTTCGAGGCACCGTGTCAAAGGCTTTGGAAACGTCGGTCTTGGCGAGTATATAAACCTGATTTGTATCAAGGGCGTCTACCATTCGTATGTAATGGAGGAAAATTAAATACATCACACTGCTGTTGTTTCTACATCCGAATTGATTAGGTGGAAGTTGGGGAATGATAAACTGCTTCAATTGGAAAAAGATCGCATGCTCCACAACTTTAGTAATTGGATGGAGGTTTGCAATTGGACGATAGTTAATGTAATTTGAAGTAGGTCCTTTCTGTTTATACAAGGGAGTGATATTTGCTATCTTCCAATTATCAGGATATGTCGAAGAGTGAATAATGTAGTTTGCCGTGGCCGTCAACCACGATATTATATTTGTATTCATAAATTTTAGAACCTTCCCAGTTATCAGATCACGAGGGAATGCAGTCCCAGATTTAAGAATTTGGATGGAGAGAATGATATCAGTATCTGTGATAAGCTGGAAATTCTCAAATAGATAATGAGAGTTATTAGAGTTGGAAAAGTTTAGGTTGGAATTCGCATTTACACCGTTCGGGTTTGCACACCATTTCATGTATTCCACATATATAGTAGAAGGCAAACTACTTGAATTTGGATTCCTAGAATTTCTAATATATGACCACATCTGTTGTGTACTATTAGAGTTCATCAAGATTTTCCTCTTTTGATCTCTGACTGCAATTTTAAATAATTTATAGTTGTAGCGAACAACATTGTACAATTAGAGCACATGCAACAAACCAATACCCACTATCATTATGTTCTCGTTATATTCACTCATGACACGTTGTTACGAGTTGTTTGATATATTACATGCTATATCTTAGCATTAAAAGTTCCATTTGGTACCATTAAAACACGTACTACTGAACATTTCACACCAACATTATTTACGCGTTATATTCATTCATGAGACATCCTTGCACGTACACGTGCCATTAGACCAAGACCTGCTATCACTAGTTACTGTTATATATTCGTTCATGATAGGTTGTAACGATTTGTTTGATATATTACATGCCATATCTGGTTATAGGAAGTTTTTAATGGATTATCATAATGGTACCATTAAAGCACGTGCCATTATAGCACGTACTTATTCCGGCTATCTCACGTTCGTACTTGTTCATGCTCTGTCCCATATTAATGGATTGGTGAAAACAGACTGTGAAAAAATCAATTCGTTTTCAAGTTATCGTAATAAATACTAAGCTCCCTAGGAATAAAAAAATTCTTTGATTTAGAGACCGAACTGCCCTTTCAATAATCGTCAAACATGTGCATCCTGCACGCGCACCTTCTCATTATCGTTTAGAGCACGCGCAGAGCCGAACCCATGTATGTTCTCAACGCGCGTTTTCCCGAATGCGAGGATAATTCCTGTCTTCCAGCAATTCAATACATGTACTATTTCTATTGCAACGCAATGAATTGCGGGAATTGTGTCTACAGACAGACGGACGGACGGACAGCTGGACAAACCGATCACATAAGCACATTTCTATATATAGAAAATGTGCTAAAAATGGCACAGCTGAAATAAAAAAGTTATTATTCACTCATGATGATAATTGCAACTATTCAGAGTATATTATATCTGAATCAATCTACAACTGTATCAAATGACGATTACAGCTTAATTATTTTGAACACAATTAATTTAAACACTAGCAATTATATTTAATTGGCAGTTAAATATGGCAGTTCAAAATGGTACTTGTGACCAATTCAATTTTAACCAATGCCTATCCTAACTTAACCTAATCTGCCTATTATCTACCTTTTACTTTTGACCAATCCCAATCCTTCTAATCTGGCGGATTCTGTATATAAAGAAGTCCATCTTTCCAGCATATACAACGTGTTCTTCAGATAACTTCAGATAACAATGGAAATCATAATTAACAATAAAGGGAAAGAGACAATCTGTTTCCAAGGATATATGTACACCAAGCAGGTTACAAGATCAAATAACATCCAATGGAGATATGTTAAAGAACTTCTTTTTGTAAAGGCACCCTGTCCACCAGCCTTGAGATGACTGATCCTGTTCCAAGAAATGGCCACAACCACTCAGCTGATCATGCTGCTATCTCAGATACTAAATGCATCAGCAACATGAAGAGAAAAGCAGCCTCCACGGAAGATAAACTTAGCCAGATATACTGCAACAACGTGGTTGATTTATCTGCTGAAGCAAAAGCTTTACTACCACCTGAGGACATCATAAAGAGAACTCTGCGCAACCAGAGGTCCAAATTATATCCACCAGAACCAGCAACACTTGCAGATTTGACAATCAATGGGGAATGGACGACCACTGGAGGACCTGAGCCAAAACCATTCCTGTTCTTTGACAATGGCCCAGACATCATTGCCTTTGGCTCTGATGAGTCCCTAGGGTTACTTGCTTCAGCTGGTACCTGGCTTATGGATGGTAACTATACAATGGCTCCACTAGGATTTTTACAACTCTAAGTAATACGAGTCCCAATTGGCAATACAGCAGTTACTACTGTTTTTGCCTGCCTGCAGAATAAATCCCAAGACACCTATGAAACCCTGCTACGAGCAGTTCTAGATCGCTGCCAACAGATGGATCTTTACCCAGACCCAACAACAATAATTGTAGACTTTAAGCAGGCAGTCATCCAAGCCATCAATTGTATTTTTGGTCCAGAAACACATACGCAAGGTTGTTTTTACCATCTGACACAGAGTACCTGGAGAAAGGTGCAGGAATTAGGACTTGCCAATCACTATAAAGATAGCGAAGATTTTCGACAATTCTGTGGTGAGATGGACTCGCTTGCGTTCCTGCCAGTAGAAGATGTCCCAGCTGGAATGCAAATACTTAAGGGTAAATGTAATCGAGAAGCATTACCACTCTTAGAGTATTTTGACCAAACGTATGTAACTGGCACATATGTTCGAAGAGGAAGACAGGCACCCCAGGCAGGCATTCCAGCACTAAACTTGTGGCACAGTGAGTGCAGTGATTGCCAGAGACGCTATTGGAAATCCGCCCAGAAAGAGAGTAAAGAAGGAATATGCTGATCTGCAACGAAGAATGAAAAACTTATGCATTGACTATACTGAGGGAAGGAAAAGCCTCTTACAATTATTATGTGGACTTGGACGCAAAATAAGATTGTAACATTAAAAATTGCATTAAAAATTTGTTTAAATATAATTGTTTAAGTGTTTAAATTAATTGTGTTCAAAAAAATTAAACTGTAATCGTCATTTGATAGATTGATTCAGATACAATATACTCTGAATAGTTGCAATTATTATCATTCAATGAGTGAATAATAACTCTTTTATTTCAGCTGTGCCATTTTTTCCTATTTTACCACTTGTGACATTTTTTCCGGTGCCATTTTTTCACGTGCCATTTTTACCTGTGCCATTCTTACCTACATTCAGATATAACACTTAGGTCATTTCTAACCGATTTTTGTGGTAATTTAAAACCATTTAGACAGCGTTAATATCTCCCAAATCGTCTGGTCAGCGCGGGAGATTAGACAAAATATCCCCCGTGGAGGAGGCCTATGTCCTCCAGTGGACTGAGACGGGCTGAAACATTTAATTTACTTTTAAACAGTAATAAAATTATAGGCTACTTTCTTAAGAGAATAGGAAACACAGCGACAACTGTCATTAATATGCATATGAATACACCAGGACCCAATTGAATATATTTGTAGATCAAGTTGTAAATCTTGACACTCGAATGGATTATGAATAATTTTACCTAATTTAATGTCACCAGCAAATAGGAATAACTGAGAAGATTTTTACCACTTCAGGAATGTCATTAATAAAGATAATAAAGGTCTTAGAATTGATTCCTGAAGTAGAAATAAAATTAGGTGAAAAAATATTATATAATTGTTGTTAAATAATGTTAATGTTATTATGACTCTGTCGGATAAATAGGAAAAAAATCCATTTGATATAAGAAGGATTTAAATCACATGTACCTTTATCGGCCTCGGTGGCTCAGCAGTTGCGTGATCGCCTCTGATGCCCGAGGACGCGGGTTTAACCCCGGCCGAAGACGACGAGGATTTTTTCAGGCACTTCCTGAGATCATGCACTTCCTTCGGAAGGGAAGTAAAGCCGTTGGCCCCGTGTAGTCGTTTGCCGGCTGCACGTTAAAGAACCCTTGCGAGGCAAAATTTGCGGCCTCTATAAAGCCGTCCTGAAATGACCATGGCAGTTGAAAAGGACTTTAATACCAAACAAACCAAACCAACATGTATCTTTCATTAACTTTCAGGGTAATAGACGGTGATCTACCTTATCAAATATTTTCTAGAGGTCATTATAAATCATATCGACTTGCTTAATTTGGTCAATGCCATCTCCAATGAAATGTACGTAGTCTACTAGATTTGATTCAGTTCAGCGACCCCTCATAAAACCGTACTGACAAAAGGAAAGATAAGGAGAGACGTATGAATAAAATCTTTCATGAAGCAAAAGAGCTAAAGAATTGAAATAGATTTGTAATTTTTTACGTCAGTTCTATTAGCTTTATTCTTGAAAATAGAAATAACCTTCTTTCGTTTCCATATTCTTGAAAATAGAAATAACCTTCAGGGAAAATGCCTGATTGGATAGAAAGTTTAAAAATTAAGTAGAAAGGGTAAACAAAAAATTTACCACAATCTTTATAAACATATGAAGGAATAATGAGAGCAAATGGAGCCAGAAACTGTGGACACAACTTGACAAGAACGACAGGAAACCACTAATCCACATAGGATATTTCCACTAATCCACTTTATTAATATCTTATGTGGATTAGTGGTTTCCTGTCGTTCTTGTCATATGAAGGAATGTTATCCAGTCCATAAGAAATTGTGTATTGCGTAACTTTGTTAACAGCCTGAAATACTTCAGATTGGGAATACAGTTTAATCAAGAATTGCCCATGAATTCATGGCAAACATGATCTTGGGAAAGACATAATAGCAATTATTAGAATTTAATATTTGCTATTATTAATAGAAGAGATATTTTAAGCTGAAATTTTTTATAAAAAAAGCAGTTACGATATCGTTTAAGTTTTCCAATTTCTCATCATTGTGAAACATGTTATCATTAAAATATCCAATATTAGAATTTCTTAACATATTAACTACATTCCATTCTGGAATTTTTAGAAAACTTTTGAGTTATATTTGATATGGTATTGTGTATTCTATATGTACTATTCAAAATCACGCTTAACAAGTTTGGTGAAAGAGACGAGTGCTTTAGAATACATAATTTACTGAATGAGGTGAACAACTAGGTTTCGCCTTTTAAATCCGGCTTCTTCAGGCTGTGATAACAGTAATGAAGCTGATTTTTTTAAATTTGAAAAAAGAATGTTGTTAATAATGAATTTGATGTTTATAATGAGAAATTAGCAAAAAATAAACGAAGATATAGCAACTGTAGGGAATTGAGATACAAACAATGGGTAAGCGCATTTATTTAATCCCTGGAAAAAAAATTTGGAATCGCTTTGCAACTAGCATGAAGGAATGGAAATAATCTTCTCATATACATTAATGTTAGAAGATGCAGTTAATATTTTTGTACAGTAACATAATTGAAAAATGTATGTTATATTGAAACAAAAATTTGCGAAAATACACAAAAATGCAAAGTTCCTTTGCGATACCACTCTGCAAAAAGTGTGGAATCACCTGAATATTTGGAAATAAATATGGAATCACATTACATCCCCCAGATCAAATATTAGTATTTTTGTATGCCCTCCTCAGGCTCTAATTACTGCCTTTACTCTGTCAGCATCGACTGTATTAAAGCACAGCAATAATCACTGCCAATTTCACTCCAACTTTCAGTAATTGCATTTTTCAAGTTACTTTTGGATGAAGGAGCTTTTTATCTTATTAGTTTTTAGCTTTCTCCAGAAATTCTCTAATAGGAGGCCACTACTGTAAGGTTTTTCATGTTTCTATGCTTTACATATTGTTTAACAATTTTTGTTTTGTGACATATTGCATTATCATCCTGGAATAAGAAATCGCCGTCTCCAAATTCATCTTCAATCATTAGAATCAAATAGTTTACCAATATTTCCATATAAGTGCTGCTATTGATAGTTGATTTCACTATACAACATCGACCAGGTCTTTGGCATTTTTACATCTCCAAATCATCAGAGAATCTGAAAATTTTTTCGCAAACTTCAAGTAGTCATCATTAAGCTTTTCGTTAGATCTCCTCCATACAAATGTTTCTTGATCATCGCCAAAGCTGATTCACATTCTTGCTTCTTCACTAAACATGACTTTGTTCCATTCATCCAAATTCCACGATTTATTTTCTTGCCCACTTAAAACGAAGTTTCCGATGCCTCTTCGTTAATAGTGATTTAGTTTTGGTTTGCGGAAAGAATACCCCATCTCGTGAAGACGATTTCGTACAGTCCTGCTACATACATGAACTTGACTTAATTTTTTCCATTTTGTGTTTTATTCTGGTAATGTTGATCTTGTTTTGTTTTTTTTACAAATATTTTGCAATGTTTTATACATTTTCCTTTGTCGCCCACTTCTCTCTGAGATTTTCCATCTTTCAACAACTGAATAATATTCCACATTTCATTGCGTGATAGACGTATCTTACGAAATTTAAACAAATACTACCTTTTATCGTTTTATAATTATTTGACAGGTGCCATTGCAAGAGATCCTTCCAAGAAAAGCTCACTTAATGCAGAATATACTGCGGTCCATATTTATTTCTAACTCTTTAGGTAATTCCATATCGGGTGGTATCGGTAAAGAACTTTGCATTTTTGTTCTTAAATTGTATATTTCCGTAAATTTTCTTTCAATCAATAAATAAAAACAAGAATTATGTTACTGTTCAAAAATATTAACTGCATCTTTTATCATTAATGTATCGGAGAAGATTGCTTTCATTCCTTCGTGCTAGTTGCCAAGTGATTCTATATTTTTTCTAAGGTTGTAAAAGACCAGAAATGAATAATAGAATTTGGAAAATATCAAAGTTTGTCTGGGAATTTAGTAACAAGTCTGGTGTGTAAAAAATGCTTTATAGATTTCGATATTTTCTAAAATTTTGACTTTAAAGGTACCTTCAAATACTTTAAAACCGCCAGAAACTGTGGACATTAGAATAAGGAAAAAAGGAAAAAGTACAACACAAACCACTAATCCACAAAAATATTTAATAGACCCACTTCATCAGGACTCACTGATGAAATGAACTTGGTTCACGAAATGTACATCTGAAATATTTTTTGTGGATTAATGGTTTGTGTTGTCCTTTTTCCTTTTTTTCCTTATTTTAAAGGGAGCGTTGGGGACAAAAACCTTCGCTGAAATATATGGAGTGTAACATGTTCTTTACACCCCTGAAGTTTCAGGATAATTCGTCAAGATATTCGACAAAATGTCTAAAATCTATAGTGTCCACATTCAGTTGAGTAGTCAGTGTAGACCACTCCAACTAAAAATTTAGTTAAGCGGTTTAAGTTAAGCTTAGGTCAATTTTTAAAAATACATAATCAATGAGAGAAACACCGAAGTTAAATTTAATCTTTCTATATATATAAAAGAAGGATGTTTGTTTGTTTGTTTGTGGGTTTGTGGGTTTGTTTGTTTGTTTCTTATGCAAATCTACAGTTTTATTCCGATCTTGATAAAATTTTGCATACTTGACCTTCAAACCATGAAGAAGGTCTACCTCAGATTTCGGAAAAATAATAATTATCGATAAACAATTGCTATTTATGGTTATTGGAAGGGCATATTAATTAGAAATATCTCATGACCAACAATGCAAGGCAAAGTTTGTGCAACAATAGGTATCAACAATGGTATCAACACGCTCATATTCTGCCAACAGAGGGCGCCATCATATTAATGCAAGACCAGTATTGCAGTTGCAGCAGTGTTAGTAAGCAAAAAACATTCATTTTGCTATACACTTATTTATTTCGAAATTTATGAGTTACATCCATGAATATTTTCTTTATTTTAAATTATTTTAAATTTTACCAATATATATCTCATGACCAACAATGAAAGGAAAAGTTTGTGCAACAATAGGTATCAACAATGGTGTCAACACGCAATTCACACTACGCTCGGACCAGCAATAGATATCTATAACCAACAATGCAAGACAAAGTTTGTGCAACAATAGGCCCGCCGTGTTCGCATCAACAATGGTCTCAATGCGCAATTCACCAATAACAATGAGCACAAAATTATTCAAAGAATTATAACAATGAACATAAAATGATGATGCAATGACAGAACATTCGTTTCCAAGAATTATTAACAATGAACAGGAAATGGATATAATAGACGATATAGATAGGGCAGTCTCTCTCGATGAGGCAAAGGAAGTACACGTGTCTTCCTTCAGCTCCCTAACAAGCGTAATTATCCCGGGCAACGCCGGGTCCTCTGCTAGTTCTAGAATAATTATTGTTGTTTTTAACAGCAACAAAACACCACATCCATCCATTTTGTTTGAAGTTGCTGACCTGTCATTTCTTTCAATGCAGTATCTGCAGTCAAAGAGTTCGCCATTATTGATATGTTCATTTAACCAACACCTCAACCAGAAAGGCATTGTTAATCGTATTGCTACCATTAATAAGCCCTAAATTATGACTTCTTTTGCAAATGTAACAATGTATGACGTTTCAGTGCCCCGGCTTTTTTTTCTAGGAGGTGTTGCTTCAACCAAGTTTCACAAAGTAAAATAAATATATTAGTGTTATTTGGCATTATCAACTTACAGTTAGTGAGTACACTTGAGAAAGCTACCACTATACGGGTTCCACGAAATCACTTAAGTTACGGGAACTCGTCAAAAGCCACTAATAGTTTAAAAAATGAAAAACCGCAAATGCTTATGGAAAATAAGGCTATCGGGGCCATACGCAGAAAGGATAATTCAAACGAAGCAGAAGTCTATGCATTTTAACGTTTTCTTAAAATTGATTAGCTCTCTATATTATATGGCACAAGCTGAATCATATAACATACTGGAACAACATGCTTCTATGTGCATCGGGCCATCATGTTTTAAAGAATGTCACAAACCATATTGCCTTTATTGAGTGCCTTTGTCTTTTTTACACTGTGCTATTTCAAAGCAATGGAACCTTTATATAAACCCAACTTTTATTTCACTTTAAAACCAAAAGTCTGTTTTGGTTCATCTTAATCCAGATGCCATTTTTTATGAAATGGCCACATGTAACCTTTCGCTAACTACAATTTCTTGTTATACCATTGACTTTTAAATATTTAAAATATGTAGCGGTATCTTTATTTACATGCGCCCACTATGTGGTATCTTTATTTATATGTATTAGCGATCGTTTGACAAAGTAATTCTATCTAGTGTCACTGATCATTATATTTTCACTGAATTTTAATCTAAATAAGAATACTTTTGAGATCAATGGGTGCAGATTATTTGAAGTCAGATATCGAACTTCTCTCGTCCACCGAAAAGTGTCTCATTTGCACGAGTCGGCCTCTTTGCGAGGAGCTCTGAAGATTTATTATCTCGGTACAATGCCTTGTCGATGCTCTCCATGAAAACACTCGCCAGGCAGGCGCAGCTCCCTATCGATCGGACATAAAGTATTATCAAAGCAAAAGAGAAGGAGAATTGCTATTATTTTTAAGGAAACAAACAGCCCTTTTATTTGGCATAAAAGAAAGATAATGGCATTACCTACAAAGAAGAGGTGATTATTAGCTCCACTGCCTTGTTTTGTTACGACTGAAACTTACTCGTAGATTGTAGATTCCAGAACCCCGAGAATTTTTTCAAAAGGAAGTTTATCGGTGAAAACGACTTTCATTATCTCTGAACAATGGTTGGCTTGCTAGGCATTAACTTTTGTCAGAAAGATTGGTACAAAAAAGAAAACTGCCACACCATGGCTATATCCAGTATTTCTCCAAAATACAATGACAGAATGACAAGTTATCTCGTCGAGTTTTATCTAGTATTTGCCTCTTACTCAAAATGGTCAAAAGGAATTTTGTGATAGAATTTGCAAAAAACGGTTAGGAGATGCCATCTTATGTAAAGGGAAAAGCACTGGTGGAACATTAGTTTCCGCAGGACTGTTGAAAACATTCGAGCAACATAGTTGCATAGCCCGCGAAAATCCACGTATCGTTCTAGTCAAGAATTGAAGTGCCACACTCGCTGGGGGCTTATGATGGCATTGAAGTTGTGGCAATGCACAATGCACACTATCGTCTTTACGTTTGCTATGCACAAGTGGCAATACACTAGCTCATATACGTATTTGTAGTTTATTTATATTTTTTCAAATGATAATTTACTTTATATAATTACTAGCAGAGGTACCCGGCGTTGCCTGATTAGGGTTATAAAAACAACACATTGTTTTTGAAACAGCAATTTTCCACTATTCGCTTTTATGGAAAGAAACGTTCCTCAGCCGCTCTACGGCCATTAGATCCTAATGATTCTGATGGTGGTGGTTCATCATCTAGCGATGAAGAAAGTACTTCAACAAATAATCAATTAGTAGCTGAATATGAATCAAGTGATGATGAGTTGGTTGAAGAAGATGATGAGAACAACGAACCCCAGAATTCAAACCAGAGACGTACTACTAAAACTTATCGGTAAATTCCTAGTTTCATATCGTATCAATTATTTTTCTATATAAAAGTATTTGTTATAATAAAAATTTGTTTTTATATAAAAATATTGATTAATTTTCAGCTGGCGTAAGGTGAATTTTGACCACAGCTGGCGTAAGGTGAATTTTGACCAATTATTTGGCGTAGAAGAAAATGAGTTTCACATTCCAGACGAAATACTTACCCCATATCAATACTTCATCAAAATATTTGATCAAACTAATATTTCACTGATTTGTGAGCAAACGAATCTACGTATATTCAGCGCAAATAACAGGCTCCCCAATATGCTACACGGATCAAGAAATTCGACAGTTTATTGCTATTTTGCTGGTAATGGGAATTGTAAAAATGCCTTCAATAGACGATTATTGGGCTGTCCACACCCGTTACCCACTGATTGCTGACAGAATGCCAATCAAAAGATTTAAAACGATTCGTCGTTACCTTCACTTTCAAGACAACAGCAAAGAAACCCAAGATAGGCTGTTCAAAATACGTCCCATCATGGAGTGCATCCGAAATAATTGCACATCTACTGAAAGTGAAGCTAAATCTTCCATTGATGAAATGATGATTCTTTATAAAGGGAAGAAAGCAGGGACGTTGAAGCAATATCTACCTAAAAAACCTAAGAAATTGGGCCACAAACTGTTTGTGATAGCCGGCGTATCTGGTTTTGTCTATGATTATCTAATGTACGCAGGTGGAGCTACATTTGATGGAATAGTGTTCCCAGATCACGAAGCCAGCATGGGACTGAGAGCACAGGTAGTTTTGCACCTTTGTAAAAGCATTGCTCAGCCTGCACTTTCTGCAGTTTTTTTCGACAATTTTTCTTCTTCTCTCACGCTAATTCAAAGACTACAAGATCATTATCAGTTACGAAGCCTTGGTACAATTCGAGCAAATAGACTCAAGGGATGCTCGCTGCTCTCCGATAAAGAATTGATGAAAAAGAGTTATGAATACTGTACCGATAATGAAGCTGGTTTGGCAGTTGTAAAGTGGGCAGGCAACAAAACTGTCACATTGGCCAGCTCATTTACTTCCCAAGAACCAGTTTCTGAGGTTAAACGATGTCACAGAAAAGAAAAAAGGTCTGTCAACACATCATGTCCGAATATTGTAAAGGTTTACAATCATCATATGGGTGGGGTGGATTTAGCAAACATGTTAATTGCACTTTATCGTACCCCTCTCAAAACAAAAAGGTGGTATCTTAGCATATTTGGACAACTTCTAGATATTTCTGTGAACAATGCATGGCTCCTCTACCGCCGAGACATGGAAGCTAGTGGTGGGAAATCGGTGAAACTGAAAACCTTCCGAATGGACATTGCGATAACATTACTTCAAATATACGCAAAAAAAAAGGGGGAGGCCTTCACTTGGTGAGAGTGCACCCACAAAAAGAGTAAAGTTTTCCATTGCGCCACGTCCAACAGACGACTTGAGATATGATGCCGTCGATCATTTTCCCGAAATTGGTAAGAAAGGACGGTGTAAAAATTGTACACATGGACAAACTTCAATTTGGTGTAGCAAATACAAAGTTCAGTTGTGCATAGTAACAGGAAATGCGCAGAGGAATTCTTTTCTGGATTTTCATAAAAAATAGCATGAAATTTATAAGAAAACATAAAAGCGCAATGTTGTGTATTTTTCTTATCCTAAAACGGGCAATGTATCTCACAGGATACAATTAATAAAACATAATGATTTTATATAAAAATTACAAACATTGTATTTTTTAGTTTTTTGAGCCTCATACATCCAAAATAAAACAAAAAAAAATTTTTTTATTTTAAATTTTTTGGTTTGCCTGATTAAGGGATATTATTGGTCGGTGCCGAGTGTTTGTGAATTGCGTGTTGATACCATTGTTGATAGGCATTGTTGCACAAACTTTGCTTTGCATTGTTGGTCATGAGATATTTGTCAGTAATATGCCTTGCCATTACCATGAATATCGATTTTTTATCAATAATTTTTTTTTTTTCGAAATCTGAGGTAGACTGACCTTCCTCATGCTTTGAGTATGCAAAATTTCATCAAGATCGGAATAAAACTGTAGACTTGTATAAAAAACAAACACACCCACAAACAAACCCACAAACAAACATCCTTCTTTATATATATAGATAGAAGATAGAGAAGATATTTTATATATATGTACATCCTATATGAAATAAAAATAAGATCTAGAATAAAAAACGAGTCAGAGAAATGATACGGTAGAATATTTTAATGTGCCTTACGCGTTTCGGTATTTCACCATTATCGGAGGCTAATATTGCTATAAAGAGTGGGCTGGCCGGGGCGAGATTATACAGAAAATATGCTATGGGACAAATTATGATTGGCGGAATTTTTAATTGAAAGGATTGATAGGAACAATTACTGATAAAATGTATACGATTGGCGGATTAAGTGTCGGAGAAATGCGGACCTAGTAGAGATAACGCCTCCTATAAAGAAAGCCTCCGCACTGAAACGTCATTCATTGTTGCATCATCATACTTCGTCCTTTGTTAACCGTATTTCTACCAATAATAAGTTCTAAATTTGGTCGACTTATGATGATGTAACAATGTATGACGTTTCAGTGCTGAGGCTTTCTTTATAGGAGGCGTTGGTAGAGAGCTTTCCTGGCTTCCTCCGGTCCTGGGCTTCTTCTTGGCTTCAATGAGGATGTCGAGGATATCTTCCCTTTCAAATGAAGTCCGGTTATTGAGTAATAAAGGGCGATCGTTCTGGCGGTGTTTCTTTATTTCCATCTCTTCTTGGAGTAGGATTTTGGTCTTATTGTTACCCTTGTAAATGATGCTCATGCATTCTTCCATATTTAGCATTCTGTGTTTGTTCTTAACGAGGTGCTCTGCATAGGCGGACTTGTTGTCTCCTTTGAGCCATGATCGCCTATGCTCTTTGAATCTTTCTTGGAAGGAGCGGGTTGTTGAGCCTACATAATAGGCGTCACAATCTGGGCAGGTCAGCTTGTATACACCTGCCTGTTTGTAATTGTCTTGTTGAACGTTCTTCTTTCTTGGTTGAGGATTGATCGGTTGTTGAGTCTTGTTCTGAATGCGATCCCGAAGCCTTCGTCTTTGAATATCTTGACTAATTTGCATGTTTCAGTCCGAAATAGCTGAGGGTGGTGACTTTACTGTCAAAGTCGGTATTCTGCTTAGGTTGATCATGTGGTTGTCATTTTGTGACTAGGACAATGCTAAAAAGTTGTAACCAGTTGAATACTTAAGCTTGTTCATATAATTTAATCTCCAAAATTTCTCATATATCGCCCAAGTGTACAAAATTCGATTGTGCTTTCGCATAAAATAAGTTGGAAAATTTCCATGTTTTTTTCTTTATTCGACATAAAATTTGTTACATATGATGCAGATAAAGCGGTGTAATCCGGAATTTTATAATTTAGATATAATGGGGGTAGGTTAGTGGGTTAAGTATCATATGAAAAGGGCGTGTAGTGCAGTAGAAGACTTAGATTTTTGAAAGGCCTATTTGGCTAATGAATTCAATTCGTATTTCATGTTCATATACCCAAAGTAATCTCGAATTTCATGGACACAAAAGAAGTAATTTTCCCCCTTTAATAAGTACCGAAAAATTATGCTGTCAGTGTGGGGAAACGTGTCTGTCTTTCTGTCCGTCCGTCCGTAGCTCTAACTCCTCCGAGGCTATGAAAGATTTTCAAAATCTGTTTTCGTCAGTCGATGAATATGGTTCAGGGTACGAACGAATCACAAATATTATCTAAATCGGTTCAACGGCACGTGCACAAATTGTATCTTCACGACCCCACTTAGCAATTTTCAATGGAGAGATATATTAAGTAATATATCAAACAAATCGTAATGACGAGATAGAAGCGGATATAAATTACTATTTTCGCCAATTGATAAATATGCTTCAAGAAATGAACCATTTTGAAAATGGTTGTAATAGAAACAATGGCACGTGGTACCCTTATGACACCCTCAAAAATTTTCAATGCTAAAATTTTGCATGTAATATATCAAACAATTTGGAATGATGTGCCATGAATGAATATAAAGTAAAATTAATGACAGTCGTAATTGGCTCAAAGGAACCTGGTTTAGTGGAACCATTATGGTTCAATGGAACTTTCAATGCTAAAATTTGGCATGTAATATATAAAAACAACTTGGAATGATGTGTCGTGAATGAATATAACGTAAAATTAATGATAGTCGTAATTGGCTCCAAGGAACCTGGTTTAATGGTATCATTATGATCCATTAGAAACTTACAATGTGAACATAGGGCGGATGAAAAATATGGTTCCACGAATGGTTTAGTTTAGCCCTTCGGTACTTGGATATGTCATTCCTTAATGGTTTATTAAATACCGAAAGTTGGTTTATGCTATCAGGGTGGGGAAACGTCTGTATGTCCGTCCGTAACTCTAATTCCTCCGAGGCTATGAAATATTTTCAAACTGTTTTTGTCAGTCGATTAATATAGTTCATGGCACGAACCAATCACAAATATTATCTAAATCGGTTCATTGGCACGTGCACAAATAGTACCTCTATTTTCCCACATTTGATTGATAGGGATTGATGATTTGGAGAAAACCATTCGACGCCTTCCCACAATACCGTCCAACCTACACCAATTACGGGACACTGTAATCTCAGCCTGGGCTGCTATTTCTCCGCAACGTTGCACAACTCCTTGTTGAATCCATGCCAGCACGTATTCAGTGACTTCTCGCCCCTAAAAGAGGCGCAACACGCTATTAGCGGGGTGCCTCTAATAAATTGGTGGTATCAGTGTATATGAAGAAGAATGTTTGTGGGTCTGTGGGTGAGTATGTTTCTTATACAAATCTACAGTTTTATTCCGATCTTGATGAAATATTGCTCACTTAACCTTAAAAGTATGAGGAAGGTCCCTGTCTACCTTAGATCTCGAAAATATAAAAATTATCGATAATAAATCGATATTCATGATGATGGCAGTGCATATTATTAAAAAATATTACATGCCCAACAATGCAAGGCAAAGTTTGTGCAATAATAGTTATCAACAATGGTATCAACACGCAATTCACAAAGAATCTGCTCAGACCAAAAATATATATCTCATGACCAATGTTGCAAGGCAAAGTTTGTGTAATATGGATAAGTTTCAATTTGTAACAATGCATAAAATTCCTGTTATTCAGGCTTTTCTTAGAATTAAGAGTTCTTAGTATCTAACAATTTCTTGAAAATTTTTAAAAATGATCAGCTACTGGAGATAATGAAGAGTTAGCAGACTATTGAGAAAGAGTTGAAAGACGACAGAGGAAGCAGTCCTTTAGCTCCGTGCTGTATTGAGCAAATGGTAAGCATGTAAATAGAAGAATCGGCGACCGCTAGATCACACATAGTGATGAATTGTCAAGTTTTGCTTCAAGACATCGAGAGCAGAGTGTGAATTGCAACTGCATCAAGTGTACATCTAAAGTAAGATTACGTGACTAAAGCGTGGTTCCCACTGGCAGAAAACAAGAGAACAGAAACCAGGGCGTATTTTTTCTGCCTTTTTACTTTTTGCTCCTGCAGGTGTCCCACATGGCAGAAACTCAAAAGGATAAGTTAGCAGAAGTTTTGCCCAACACAAATGCACTGCACCGAAGCCGTCGATCGATCTAAACGGTCGGCTTTGACTGCACACAGTACCTACACAGTTCGTTCATTCCTCATCAATCATCACGTCGAATTTTTGCATTCAATTGTTGTTTATTCAATTTAATTTGATAATTAATTAATCAATATATTTTTCGCACCTCTTCTATTAGCGCTTCTACATCAATTTTCTTTCTCGGCTTCTTCACCTTTGTGAGCTGAGTGTCCGACATTTTTATTTTGTGAGAGAGAGAGAGAGAGAAGACGTCACTGTGACTTCACTGCAGAGATCGTTTTCTATAGGCTGAGCAATCGTTTCTGCCCTGCTTGTGCCACAAAAGTTGAACTCAACCCAACTCTAAAAAGCAGAAATTTTCAGTCGGGCAGAAGAGACGAAAACAGGAAGTGATATTATAAAATTTTTCTGCTTTGTGGTTTCTGCCGTTGTTTTTACGCATGTGGGAACCACGCTTAAGAAATGATTTAGACTAGCAGTGGCATAGTTGGAGAGGTCCATCCTTTATGAGTATTTAAAAAGTTTTTTTCGAATTTTCATTATGAATTTTTACTGTATTAATTCTAAGAGTTTTCTTGTGTTTATTTGTAAGATATTGCAAAATTTAATCAAAACAAAACAAAGAGCCACGCAGGGTTATCACCTAGCTTATTTGGTAGCATAGTAGATGCAAACATTTCATAAAAATACATTTTGACTGTATTCTGTTATGGCAAAGCAAACATCGCCGTAGCAAAGGACGAGTTTTTCGACAACAGAGGCCGTTAGTAAGAAAGGAAG
>JAHWFO010024642.1:884180-951454 GCA_023313115.1 Rhysida immarginata | reverse complement strand
TACTCCTTCCGGAACTTTCTTTGCACGGTTACAGGTGATTTTGTCTCGAAATACCATTCGACAACCTTGAATTTCTGCTCTGTTGATAAAGCGGGCGCCATTTTTCAACAATACGATTTTCATGCAGCGCCGTTGCAACAATACAAACTCCAACTTTTTAGAAATTCGATATGGCGCTCATATTCTTTCAATTGTTTATCCCTAATGCACGTCATTCGAGTGAAATGGTCAGAAATTGACTGAATCACCCTGTATAATGGTTGCTTGCAATTGTGTTAGTTAGTGTTTGAAGAGGCATTAATGGTATGAACTGATGAACTTTATGAACTCCTAAGCTGTATATTAGTCGATTAATTAAGAGACTTAATTGTTGTGTGAAAAGCTCATGTGAATATTGTTATTGAAGGAGATGATTTGTTTGATCGAATATGGAGTTAAGGAATAGTGTAGAAATTTCTCGTTAATATGTAGAGGCTGTGACCTAATTCAATTTGCTGCATTATATTATCTTAGATATTGGACTGTGGACTTTGAAAATTGTGTAAATTCAAGCCAAGCTTTAATTTTGGAGGACTTTCATTGTTTTATGTAGGACTGTCTTAAGCCAGTGAGCTTTTATTATATGAAAATGATTATATGTTTGGCAACATTAAGAATAATGTTGATTTAGAGAGAACCTTACGTGTAGTGCTATTGTAATAGTATTTTTGGGTTAGTGCCAAGTTTATGATTTTGTTTGGTTGAATGGCCTATAATTAAGTATTTTATGGTTGAAAATTTTTGCCATGCTTATCGCTTGAAAGTTATTTATTTAGGTTGAAGCTTTAACACGTATCAGTGATTATCAAGCTATGTGATTTTGTTGCTTAAGTACTGCTTTAAGTTTTAAGCAGTAGCAGTTAATATTTCTGGATTTAAACTGCTTTTGTTAGTTAAGTCAATATATTTCAGAAATCGTTTGTTCTTGCTTAAAATTTTCATTTATTCCTTTCAATAAAATTTTATTTGGTCCCTGACTAAAATTGTGGCTTGTCAATGATGTTATCCAGCACTTGAGCATTTTTCCACTGCGCATCTATTCGGAACGTGACAGTATTCTGTGTGCATGTGAATAGTTTGGAAACTGAGATGCTGATAACACGAAGATTGAAAGTTCATTTCCAAGAATTATATTAATAAATGAGCAGAAAATGATGATGCAGTGGCAGGACATAAATAAGGCAGCGCTATTGAGGAGGCAAAGGAGTCAGGCCTGTCTCCCTTGAGCTCCCTATCAAACGTCCAGACGAGTGGCAAAAATTTATGTGTCTGGAAAGGAAAGAGAAAGAACGATTATTGGCCAGAGACAAAACATCTGAACAACAGGAGTTTCGAATAGAGCAAGAGGGTATTCGAGCTTCTACGTCAAGTGCAAGGGAAACTTGAAAAGAAAGATGGGTCCAAAATATCCAGTGATGTTCCCCGGTGGTGAAGATGGACATTGTTTTAGTCTGAGGCAAGTCAAGAAGAGTTTAAATAAATTCCCGGTATATCACCTAGAATTCCTGTTTATCGGATTTTTCATAGAATGGATAGTCCCTTTGCTCTGTGTTGTATTGCTTGAGTTATTATTTAACCAATTTGGATTTATAATTTAACTTTTTGAGATTGTTCTGTTTACCTACATGTGTAATTATACCGGGCAACACCGGGTCCTCTGCTAGTTTTATAATATTTATTAAGAATCGTTTTCCCCCTTTTGCAAGGTTTATATACAAGGTTTTTATGAGACAATTTTTTGCAATTCATGCACTATCCATGTCTCCACTCTATGGCCTTTGTTATAATTTTTTCAACTTACTAGACAAAAGCCGGCTCGGTGGCCGAGAGGGTTAAGGCACAGGTCTTTCCGCTCTCGACACCAGCGAGTCGCGGGTTCGAATCCCGCCCAGGGCATGGATGTTGGTGTTTGTTTCCATAATCGTTCTTTCATCGTCATTAGGGGATAGTACAATAGACCCGAGGTCGCAGTGCTTGGTTCTAAGACAACCACCCCTTTCAAAGTCATTACTAGACAAAACCATTCTTCTTTTTATAGACTTAGTTTAAGTTCTTTGCTCTTCTTCATGCTTTCTTTGCACCGGTGAATCTGTTTAAATTTCAGAATTTCGTTTTTTACGTCCTCTTCTGGATGTCAAATTTCTAGGTGCTGCTTTTGGGAGAGGGCGTGCAGCTTCTAGTGAAAAAGCAAACCTTCTGTTTAATGTTGATGTTGAAGGCTGATTTTGTAACTTAGATCTGCAGATGATGTAGTAAATTGTGCAATATTAAATTATCCTTTCGGGATAAATTTTATTTAAAATTAGAAATAGATCAAGTAATTTTTTAAAAATACGAGGGGTGATCAAAAAGTAAAGCTACAAAGCCTGCAGTGAAACGTGTACATTTTATTTCATACAACCAATACAGGCAACTAATAGTACATACGTTAAGTTATTTTTCGATATAGTTTCCATATCGTTTCGGCTCTTGTCGGTTCCTGGAATGTGAGTTTGAATATTCCCTCCTGTTAAAAATCGTGTCCTTGCGTGTTCAGCCACGTTGTCGCGAAACGGCTAGGATTTGTTCAGGAGGAAACGGCCAGGACTTCTCACGGAGGGCGTCGTCCTCCTTCACGACAACGCGCGACCTCATACAGCCCAGAAGACCACCACGCAGTTGAAGCAGTTTCGCTAGGATATCATCGAACGCCCTCCCTACAGCCTGCCTACAGCCCAGACCTCGCCCCAAGCGACTTTCAGCTCTTTCCTCACTTGAGGAGGTGATTCGCTTCAGACGAGGAGGTGAAACATTTCGCAACAACGTGGCTGAACACGCAAGGACAGGATTTTTACCCGGAGGGAATAATCAAACTCATCCCACGAACCGAAAAGTGCCTAAACCGATATGGAGACTATGTCGTAAAATAACCTAATGTATGTACTATCAGTTGGCTGTATTTGTTGTATGAAATAAAATGTACACGTTTTACTGCAGGCTTTGTAACCTTACTTTTTGATCATCCCTCGTATATATTTTTTACTACATCTATCGACTGAAACATGTTTAATAAAGAATAAAATTATTTATTTTTTCCCGAATAAATTCTGAAACTAATGGTAATCGGTTTTGAAATGTGTTAGGCTTAAGAAGTGTTACAACCAACCCAGACTTGCGTCACCGTATTCATCAGGACTGCGCTAAAGTTAGGCTTAAGAAATCCAGGTATAAATGCAATCAAGCTGTAGGTTAATAATCATATATTACAATGGATAACAATTAAAGATAAGCTGCTGTATTACTTTGGCTATAAAGAAAACGTTTTTTGTAACAAGATTTTTTTTTTTACTTACATGTAAGACGTTTTGCCGTCATTGTTTTTTTCTCCCGCATTGTGTAATGACGAAGTTATGCAGATAGGGGGCGCAATCTATGAAGACCCTAAGATTAAATTTATAGAAGGTTTAGACTTTCGAGGAGAAAATAATCATTAATGTTACAACCTACAACTGTTACTTCTAACCCCGTCTCCCCTACTGCAAGGACTCTATCAACTTATTAAAAGCAAGAGCTTGTTCATGATTTTTGTTAAAAGCAAATTACTATATTTAAAGAATAATCTCGAATGTAAATAAATTCTAAAACGCATATATTTAACAATTTTTAAAATAAAAATATCAAAAGACATAATACAAGACAACAAATTTTAATCAAGTCTGTGTTTATTGAAATATTTCACTGTTTCTGTGTGGAATTTTATTTGTTGATTTCAAATATGGCATTTATTTGTGTGTATCATTAATGGTTTTAACAGAAAATAAAATTTTTAAAAAATTATTTCACCTAGTTTTTGAGCTATTAGGATCATTACTTCTTCGAACACAGTAAATACAGAGCTAAAAATTAACATTGGAATGTCTCATTTAACGAATGATTCGTTTGTGTACGTTAGCATCTTGTCTGACTAAGCCCTAAACATATTCACCCATCATTACTGTATCCCATCGTCTTTGGTACCTCTTCTCCGAAGCGTACGCCGTGTTCCTCGCTTACATCTTCCAAATTAGGTTTGAAGAAGTCTATATGTGAATGGAGATAATGCCTGTCGCAGTTGTGCTCTTTGGGATAAAGTGCTTCTTCTCCCAGTCCACATTTGTTAACCCGGTTTAATATTTATGCAGGGTTGTCTTAGATACAGTAAAGTTCGATTTTTGTGTAGCTCCTTATCCTTATGAAAATATGAGAATCATCGTTCGGAAGGGCATTTTTATTGACATACTGCACCCAAAATGATAAGTCATAAATTGACATTCAATACAATCAAATATGCGCAGTATGAGTCATAATTCAGCAATCGTCGACAATAGAGTGAAACGTGATATCATTTTTAGAATCAACGTAACCGAATTCATTAAGAAACAGTCTTAAAACGTGATAAACAAAATGCTGTAATATCAAACTACAACAAACTACTATATTCTCAAGCAAATCTACTTAGAAGAGTCGTTCAAAAATGCCCCCACCCCATAAGTCCTGAACAGTAGCAGCGTTTGTGTGTGTGTGCAGCTAGTATAGGGTCACTCTTGGAGGACGCCAACTTGTCCTCTTTTCCATTTGTTTGGGCCACCCATTAGGCTTTACAGGCGGGCGCCGTCCAGTCCAGTCACGGCCCTGGTGCCACGTATTACTACTATTACTACTATTTTGGAAGAAAGAATGAGTCCTTCGGATACTCATAAATGGTTAATAGCCACGTGTGGAAGCATCAAATCGAACAGCGTGTTTCGCTGGATACCGGTTTTCGAAAGCGTTAAGGACAGTGGCGTAGCGAGGGTAAATGGCGTCCAAGGCATTATATTCATGTATGCGTCCCGTATTATGCGTCCGCGACGCCACTGAGGACTGTGTTGAAATAGACAAATGTAACGAGAGTTCAACGAGACAAGATCTTCTACTAGTGAATACACTCTGTTCGATGCAATGATAGAGGCGGTGTTCTCCACTAGCGAAGAGCTCCAAAAAGTGGCATCAGGATACTCCAAAGAATGGTTTGCTGCGGCAGTATGGAAACTGCCAGAATTACGGCAAAATTGCACAGACGTTGGTGGGGGAAATATATTGTATAAAGTGCACTCATTTCCTCCTAAAAAATTGTTGATATTAAGAAAAAATTGTAGTTCTGATCATTTTTGAGAGTCCTAAATAATCCTTATTGAAAAGCTCTATAACGCACCTTATTCTTTTATTAGGAGCTTTAGCAAAAAACTACTTATAAGATGTACGTTATCCGTGCGTGATGTGCGTTATTCGTCCGTTTGTCCATCGCTTGCACGATAACTTGAACACGGATTACTTACTTACTTACTTTTCAAAACCGCTTATCCGTTAGGGTCGCGGAGGCAGCAGCCCAATGGAGGTTTCCCAGCGTTCGCGATCTTCCGCCATCAGGTGCATGTCCTCCATGGTAATACCCAAGCGACTCAAACCTAGATTCTCCATGTAGTCTAGCCACCCAGATCTAGGCCGACCCGTTGGTCTCTTACCCACCGGCTTGGAAAATAACAACTGCCTAGGAAGACCAGTATACGGCATCCGTATCACGTGCCTATACCAGCGCAACTCAGATCTCTCAATGCGGAGAAGTAGCGGCTCAACACCTAAAGACTCCCTTATTGTGTTGCTGTAAACTCTATATAGTAGGGTAAACCATGCCACACCTCACAGGAATATCATTTCGGCCGCTTGTACCCGCGCTCGTACTCTTTCGGTCCTTACCCAGGACTCATGACCATAGGTAAGAATGGGGACAAATATAGATTTGAAAACAGAGAGCTTGGTTTTTTCCCAGCTCACTCATGATTCGTTAACACGCATCGCCACAGTTCGCGTCTGACACAGCTTACTGGAACGTTCCGAGCATAAATTTCTCTATCCTGCCACCCATCACTCGTGAATGCAGTCCCGAGATACTTGAAATTCTCCATCTGTCTCAGTAGGACTCCCCTAACATGGACAGCGCGCTGAGCAGGCTGCCTTAATGCCATTTATCTGGACGCACATCTTGAGCTTTCGTACAGAGACACGATACCAACCAATAATTGCCCATCCACTCCGTACTCTTACAGGAAGTCTGTCATATGCTTTTTCGAGGTCCACAAAGCAAGCGTAGACATCTTTTGCATACTCTCAAGATTTCTCAAAGATTTGCCTTAGAGCAAACATGTGATCCGTTGTGCTTCGGCCAGGTCGGAAACCACATGCTCTCCCAACAGTTTGGAGTTGACTATTTCCCGACATTTTTTCTCTAGACACTTAGCGTACACTTTCTCAAGAATGCTGAGCCTCCGATCACCCTTTTTGAAGATAGGATCACAATTCCTGTCTGCCATTGCTTAGGGGTCTGGCAAGATTTTCAAGCAATCTGACCCACCCGAGTCAGCCACAGGATACCATCCTGATTTAAGACCTTTAACATCTCAGACCGGATTTCATCATCACCTGCAGCTTTGCCGGATTTCAGGGACTTAATTACTTATCTGATTTCTGCTTCGGTGATACTACCCTGATTACTCTCCGCTCCAAGGTGCACCTCGTGTGCCTCAGTTGTTGCTGAACACGGATTAAATTTTTCAAATTCTGTTTTTGACAATATGATCATCAAGGTCTTAGTTCGGCTATATGATGTTCCGTTTATACAGCCGAGCTAAGATCTTGATGATCATATTGCTGAACACAGAATTTCTAGAAGTTAATCGGTTTTCTAGTTATCGTGCAAGCGGCGGACGGGTAAACATACAGACCAAGCGTGCATTTTTATAAATAGCTTTTAGCTAAAACTCCTAATAAAGTCAAATTTATTAATTATTTAAAATTCACTTGTCTTAATTAATAAATTTAATCAATTATAATCACTGGAATATAAATGTAATGATGAAAAAACAAAAAGGAAAAATATTCTTTCTCTATATGATTTTTTTTTTTTGGAGTTCGCAAAGGTGTCTGTCCTTAAATGTGGCGAACGCTTATTTCCTTGACGAAGGCAGGGCGTCTCCATTCACACATGCATGAAGATGGAAATCTGAATTTGTGATTCCGTTCTAATCGCTATTACTCCATTGAGAGTCTTCCGTTTAATATTGCAAATTTCTAAATCTATTCTTAATTTTCCAGCATAGCGAAGATATCATGCTCTAACAAATTTCATATGATTTTAGCAGTTAGGCGGGAATTTTTTGTAACTTCATTTTTAAGGAAATTACCCTTAGATAAGTGAGTAAAGACGAAAAGCTTAATAAGTGGCCTCTGGTGAGCGTTTCGCCGATTTTTTTTTTTTTTTCGCTTCCTCCTCCTCCTCTACCTCCTTCTTCATCATTTAGGTTTATTGGGCAATAAATGTCTCGTAAAAAATCGCGGTTTTCATTTAAAACGGCGTCTCTCGTTTGCAAAAAGAAGAAAAAAATCCTCCGCCATTTTCTTTAATGGTTGACACTGGAAACGGATGGGAGTGCCGATAACCCGTTGAAACCTCATCGGATCTTCCGGTACCTCCTTAACCGCCACTTCACCTTCTTCTGGAGAAAATGAAAAGTAAAACAGTCTTCCTCTTTTCAAAGTAATTCAACTAGCAGAACGGCAACCCACCCTCGGCATCCCGCTCACGTGGAGTCTTAACATGAGCTAATTGGGAAATTGAGAAAGACGACGAGCGCGGCAGTAACCGGTTACGTATAAGGCCCGTGCTAATCAGTAAATTTAAAAGTATTATTCCTTCCATTCATGCAATATAATCCTCCTTGCCCGCTTTTTTTACGATTCATCTCCTTCTTCTTCTATTACATTAGGAAGCAAAAATGTTCTATTCTCGCTACTGTTTTAAGCAGATTTTTTTTACTCTTACAAAAGGTTTCATATGAAATGAAAATAGAGATAACAATTATTTTAAAAAAATATATTAACTTTATTTGAGAGGGACGCACTAAAAATTGCGAAATAAGATGTGCAGAAGGCATTTAAATACTAAAGAGAATCATTAAGTAAGTTACAAATCGAAATAGCAAAGATGCACTATATAGCCGAATGTGTCCGTATACAACATGATACGGAATTAAGTGACCAACGAGATAATGTATAAGCAAATACTAGACCTAGAAAATGTTTTACTGTTGCAATCGGATCAGGAACCCACAAATGAGTGCTTCATCATCACAAAAGAGTAAAGTCCATTTGAATGATTGTAGAACCCACAATATTATTGGTCTGCCGTTAGCAATATTATCGTCAGCGGAAACGATTTGTCGCAGAAATGAATTGTTCGCCTCGAGTTTCTTGTAATGAAGTGTCGGTATCCCCGAACAGTTGTGCTAAGCTTCCCATCATAACATTGTGCTATTTTATCTCTCATTCTCCGTCTGCGGAGAATTCTTACGTTTCACTTCTCTCTAAGATGACTGAAGACATAAGCACACCCGAAGCTTTATATAACGAACACCCATAAAACGAATTTTTCTCTATACCGAATTTTTACTTTGGCCCCAACCCAGATTATAAATCTTGAGTATTAAATATGTTTTATCTGAAAATTTCACTGGATAACAAAATGTCAGTTTATGTTTATTACAAAAATGTTAATAATGAAATTGGTAGAGACTTTGCAATACAATAACGGGAGAACAGAGTTTCCGACTACTTTCGCCATTTATTCCTGGCTTTATCAAGCATACACACTAAAGCAGGGGTGTGCAAATCGTGCCCGCCGCCCGCATGCAACACAAAAAGCTCGCGGACAAAGTTCACGGGCAAAGCCGAGGAGATAGTCCCAAACTCAGGAGGGGAGTGGGTATAGTTTTTCCTATGCAGTGTTGCCAAACTTTAAGGAACTGATCAACGTAATGTGCAATAGGGGGAGAAGGAAGATTACCCGCGTGCACGGGCGCTGCTTGCGGACAGAAATCTTGGACGTCCCTGCACAAAAGGCTTCACACCCTTATACAACATAAATGATTGGATAAAATACAACGTATGGCATAACAAATACAGTCTGAGTCCAGTGACTGGAAAAAGGTAGAAGCTAAAATATACAGAGTAAGTGAATGGCTACAATAAAGGGTCAGAGAATTGCTACTATAAAGGGATAGAAACAGAGTAACTGGATGAAAACAGAAAAATAAAGATTGCATAACAAAAAACATACTAATATAGAATAAAATAAAGTAAAAGACATAAATAAATCAAGAACAATTGATATATAAAAACAGCAAGTAAATGATAAACAAAATAATATATTACAGCAAATCTGAGACAGAATTAAGAATAGGAAAAATGTCGAAATCAGTTTGATAATTAAGGAGATCTGATGAGGTGTTCTTGGCTTTAAAATTTATATAGATTCCAGATTGCAATCTTGAATGGGTCTTTACAAAAATGGAGAATGGACATCACTTCTTGTTTCTTTGGTGCGTGTCCAGTAATGGCGAGGCGGTTGGCATAATGGGATTTGTCAGCTTTCTTTTGGTAAGATGCCATATGCTCTTTAAAACGGACAGTGGAGTTGCGATGACAAGGCTGTTGCTGAATAACGAAAGGCACACTGAACATTTGTAAGCTGATAGTTAAACCGACATCTTACCATCTGAAAGTGTTCATAATCTGATGTCTGTAACCTGACAACGCCATCTGTTGGTCAAAAACGGAACAATTCTAGCATTAATTTTTTTCCTAGATATTTTTTTCGACTACATTTTAATCGTTTCTGTGCAAACAGGATATTTTTATTTGCATTCGTGTGCGAATTATTGGGTTTTTAACTTTTTCCGGGCTTTTGGATCACCCCTATTTAATCCTTTGTATAACTTAATCAAATGACCTTTTTCTTCTATTTTTTAAGTATGATTAAATAAACTAGATGATATGCCCAGCGTTGCTCGGGCTGTTTGTTTAATGAAATTTTGCAATAGGTTGATTTAAATGCAAAATCTATCCGCCAGATGGCATCCCCTACGGTTTATGAATTTTGTTCTAGTTTATTTACAAAAGTTTAATGAAGATGAAAGTTAAAGACTTGAAAGAAAAGCTTCAGTTAATAGGAGCGAAAACTGACGGAAAGAAACACGTATTGACTAACAGTGAGCAAATTTTTTCATGAATTACGATTTACGAAAGTGACGATGCTAAATATTGGGCTAGGCTACGACATTTCATTTAACCTCACAGAATTTTTAGATCTGTAGGAAATCCATGAAACTTGAGATTTTTGTTTTTAACATTGTTGTTCGAACACTGTGGAACTGAACAATTTACATGCATGTTCTCATACTGTGTTCTTAACATTGCCGAGATTTTCTCCTCATTTCGACCATAGCGTCATAGCCTCAGATACATAAAGCGTAGGTGCTGCCATCTATACTTAAATCAACCTATATCTGAATTTGAATCTTCTTCTTTCTCTCATCCGTCCGGTGACGGGCTGAGTCCCTCGTGGATACAACTTCTCCAATAAGCTCTGTCTCTAGCCATCTCTGTCATTGTTCGTAAGTTGGGAAATGGAGCTCTTTTTAAGAGCGAGTATTTCCATCTCCTCCTCGGTTTTCCTCGTGGCCTCTTTCCTCAAGCCTTCCGTTCAGGGCCAGGTTCGGTAATCTGTAGTGTGGCATTCTCACCAGATGT
This sequence comes from Rhysida immarginata, assembly GCA_023313115.1. NCBI lineage: Eukaryota > Metazoa > Arthropoda > Chilopoda > Scolopendromorpha > Scolopendridae > Rhysida > Rhysida immarginata. The sequence continues at coordinate 940,774 of JAHWFO010024642.1, read as the reverse complement.
CCAAACCATCTTAGCTGTTGTTTTAGGGTGATATTTGAGAGAGAGCCCCTGTAGTCCAGGTCTTGTTTTACTTGGTCATTTGTTTTACGTTCAGTCCAATGTGTTCTATTAATTCTACGCAAGCATTCCATTTCGAAGGCTCCTAATTTCCTGTTTTCGTTTTTTGTAATTCTCCAGCTTTCGCATCCGTATGTTGCTGTTGGGATGATAATGGATTTAAATAGTTTAATTTTTAATTCCTTTGAGGTGTCATTGTTACTCCAGATTTTGTTTAACTTATTCATGTTTGTCCATGCGATATTTAATCTACGTCTTACGGTTTCTGTATTGTTTAGATCCTGTGTAATTTTGCTACCAAAGTAGATGAAAGATTTAACCTGTTCTATATTTTGGTTTTCTAATTTTGTTTGGATGTTCTCATCCTCTCTTCCGATGTTCATTAATTTTGTTTTATTGACGTTGATGCTCATTCCTAATTTTTTACAGGAATCGTTTAGTAGATTTCTCGTTTTTTCAAGTTGAATCTTTGATGCTGCTAAAATGATTATGTCGTCTGTGTATTTTACATGGTTAATGTTTCTGACATTGATTGTTATTCCAGGCTCACAATCTATGCATTTGCAAATTTCTTCCAAGTAGATATTGAATAGATAGGGTGAGAGAGGACATCCTTGCATAACTCCCTTTTAAATCTTGAGTTTTCCAGATTTTATTCCATTAATTCTAACACATGCTGTAGAGTTTTGATGTAAGTTTGTGATAAATGCAAGTGTTTCTGTTTCGAGAGATTTGGAGTTCAGAATGTTTAATAGATTTTTTTCTGTCTGTTGCGTCGAATGCCTGTTTGAAGTCAATGATACAGTAGTATAATGGCCCGTTGTATTCCCAGCAAAGTTCTGCTATTGCATTTAGTGTGTAGATATGGTCTATAGTGGACCTTCCATCTCTGAATCCAGCTTGGCCATCTGTGACTGTTTCTGTCATCAAGGGTTTGATTCTATTCTGTAATATTCGAATGAAGATTTTTACACCCGTGGTTGAGGAGGGTGATGGGTCTATAGTTTTCACAGAGGCGTTTATTACCTTTGTTGTGTATGGGTATGATGATTTCTCCAGTCCTCAGGAATTTCTCCGGTGTGTAAGATTTTGTTACTAAAAAATTAATGATTGTTTGGCCTCCACCTCTCCAGAGTTCAACAGGAATTTCATCTGTGCCTGGGGACTTTTGAGGCTTCATCTGCTTCATTGCTTCTATTATTTTGCTTTTCAGTATTATCGGAGCGCTTTCGTGGTTCGTCTGGTCTTTTATGTTCCATTCCTTGTTTCTTTTGAATAGTGTTTGTTAGTATCCCTGCCACATATCTTTAATCTACTGCAATGATCCTGTTTCCTCCAAGTTATTCTTCTTCATCGTTAATGTTCTATTTTGATGACAGTTCTAATGGCTTTGACAGTTCTTTAATTATTTTAAAAACTGTTTTAGTGTCATGATTTTTGTTGGCCTCTTCGCAACGGTTTTCCTTTTCCTCAAGCCATGAGTTTTTTGCTGCTTTACACATTCTGTCTACTTTGTTTTTAATTTGACTACATTTTTCTGTTTTCTTCAGTGTCTGAGTGGTTCAGTTTATTCTTGACTTTTCTTTTTTCTTTCAGCATCTCGAGGATTTCGGAGCTAATCCATTAGGTTTAACGGATGCCCCTAAAACGTCTGCGGCCTTTTTGATACCTACTTTGTCTCGTTCCCATAAGTCTTTTGCGTTGATTATGTTGGTGGCAGTTTAAGCCTATTGCCTCTTCAAATGCTTCACGTATGTTTCCATTTTGTAGGTTTTGCAGATTCCAAGATGTTTTATGCGTTTTGGGCTTGTTATGTTTGAATTTTAGTTTGATCTTAGCTGAAAGTAATTCATGGTCTGAGTCAAAATCCGGCTTCTTTAATGTTTTGACATTCTGAATTGAGGTCTTCCATCTATCTCTGATTAAAATGTAATCAATACAGTTTTTAGTAGATCCATCAGGGAGTCTAATGTATTTGTGGTAGAATAATGTATTTGCGATAATTAAATTATTTTATTTGCAAAAATCTAGCAGCTTTTCTCCTCTTACGTTTCTCTCGTCGATTCCGAACTTGCCCGTGATGTGTGTATTCCCACCTTTGCGTTGATGTCCACCATCACTATCAGAATGTCCTTTTTATTAGTTCTATCTATTAGATCTTGCAGATCCAGATAGAAGGCTCCAATTTCATCATCTGAGTGTGATTGGTCAGCTGCATAGATTTGAATTATTGAGAAATGTATTCCTTTTTCTTTTCCTTTAAGTCTAACAGCAATCATTCTTGGTTCATGTGGTGTTATGGCTGTGATTGAGTCTCGAATGCAGTCGTTGATTATAAAAGCGACTCCTTCTCTGTGAATACCATCATTTCTGCCCGAGTAGAACATCTTTCCGTTCTTTAGTTCTAGAGCGCCTTCACCAGGCTAGTGTGTTTCGGAGATACCCATTATATCCCAGTTTATTAGTTCCAGTTCCTTATCCATCAATTTGACCTTTCCAGTTTTGTAGAGTATTCTTATATTAAGAGTGAGTAGGTAGGAAACTTCCTTAGCTGACCAAATAATTCTCTTCTCGACTTCCTCCTGTGATCGAGAGGCAATCGCGTCGGTTGCCCCGAACGCGGTAGCATTGTCCTTTGCTCTTGTGAACATGTTATCCATGAGGGGTAGTAGCAAGATTATTGCAGCCAGTCTGCCAATCCTCTGCCGCATAGTCCACAATTAAGGTGGGACCAGTACCCGGGGAGAGGGACAGACTCCCACTGTGGGCTATCAGAGGCGATGGCAGGCTTGGCATTTCCTCCAATCTGGGATGTTGTGCTTGTACCGGCAGTGCTCGGTCGTCAGAGCCGCTTTTGTGAGAACAGAAATCGAATAGAAATGAACAACCCTTAATGAAATATATATTCACTTTGGAAAAAAGAAAAGAATTCTAAAGTGCTCACACTGGAATTTTGTGTCTAATTGGGTTCGCCCAGGAAAATTCGACATTGCATCCTTAACATTTTAGAATATCAAAGAACGGCTCCTGTGTATATTGAATTATTTCTGTCTATATTAAAAAATACTTCATAGATGGATTGAGAGGGTTGATGAATTCTGTTTACACGTCATCAGCATCTCTCACCAAGATGCAACCGTTTCAATAGAGTTGTATTCAGTCGGAGAGCGTGGAATCATGTGCTGAATATGGTTGTTTATATTGACAGTATCAGTTTTAGCAGCAAAGATTGGCCTCTCACACATTCAGTTGGGATCTTTATAATTTTCTAATATGTTTAGATAAACATTATCTATAACTTTTCTAAAGGAAGAAGTACTCTCTTTCCAGGACCTTTTGATCGTACTTCGTACAAAAGCGTTTGACCTTGTTTGAGCGATAAACATCATAGTTCAAATTCAGCCAATCACGTTAACCGTAAGCCTCCAACTGCCAGTTCCCATTTTTTACAAATAGTGATTTCATTCAGGGAAAACCATATGAAAAATAAATTTTCTCCAATTATTAGCTCATTAGGGAAAGTACTTTCACTTTTTCAGCAAAAGCTTGAGAAGCTGCACGCCCTAGAAATTGTATTCTCTAATTGTTTTAGAATAATTTCTTAAGATTTTAATAAAAGGAAATAATAATAATTATTATTTATTTATTTATTTACATTTTCTTTTTCTTTGTTTCATTAAATATTTATTTTTCAGATGCCACTACTCCTGAACAGTTTATTAGATTGCTTATAAGAAAGTTTTAAATTTGAAAATTATGTATGACATTTTAATTATATTTATTTGTTCATTTGTTTATTCACATGTTATCTAAATTAAATGTATCATCAAGAGAAAAATAAGATTTTTTCAAACCACACTTTCATTATGTTTTATAATATCTCTTGTAGTAAAGAGTTCAAATAAAAATTGTTGAAATTAATGATGAAAAATACACTGCTTTGCAATGAAATTGCCTCACCCACAAGGAGTTATCCGAATGAGCCAAAAGTAGATACAGCAAGAGATACATCTGAACACACCTTTATTACGTTATGGAGCCAAGACGTGCACTCGTTTGTACAGGATGTCCCAACGGAAAGCGGCATCAGTAGGTTGTGGCACCTGCAGGTGTAGGTGGTCATAAAGATGGCGAATGTCATCTTGGGGTACGTCTGGCCAGGCCTGGTGAACCTGCTGTGTCAGGTCATGGAGAATGCGGGGTGATCGTAAACGACATTTCACCATGTCCCACACGTCCTCAATTGCGATAGGTCTGGGGACCTCGCAGGCCATGGAAGCAGCTGACATCATGCAAACATGCCATGCTCATGTTTGCCGTCTGCGGTCTGGTGTTATCCTGCTGTAAGACTGCGCCGTGTATGGTGTGCAGAAAGGGCAGTAATACGGGCTGCAGAATCTCCGTGACATACCGTACTGCTGTCAGGGTGCCTTGGATGGTGTCAAAGGCGTTTTGGTATCGTAACCGATGACACCCCAGGCCATGATCCCGGGTGTTGGTCCAAGATGGCGATACCAGATGCATTGTTCATTGGCACGTTCCAATGGTCTGCGCCACACCCGTCCGCGTCTGTCGTCGGTATCCAAACAAAAGCGGGATTCGTCGCTGAAGACTACGGGGCGCCATTCCATTTGCCAGCCCATTCCATTTGCAGTTGTATCGCGTGGTGCTCAGGTGTCAAAGGAAGACATAACAATGGATGCCTGCATTGTGGCGGCGTGTAACCGGCGTGCTATTGTCGCTATTGACACTGGAACAGTACCGGGAATAATGATTTTGTCGCGCAGTTGTCGCAGGGTAATAGTTCTGTCCGCTAGCGCTGTTCGCAGTATCCACCTATCGGTACGAGCTGACGTGCTTCTCCTGGCCCCAGAGCCTGGTCTTCTTGCATGTGTGCCTTCCTCTCGCCGTTGCATGTGTGCCTTCCTCCAACATCGGCCTACCATCCGTGTGTCCTGCGACACATGGATAGCAATCCGTCTGGTTGACCATCCAGCCTCGGAGTGGCCAATAATCTGACCTCGTTCAAAGTCCGTCAATTGCGTGAACGGTTGCCGTTGTCGTCGACGCGGCATTGAGACTGTTGTGCGGATTACAGTACTGGACACTCTGTATTAACCCAAGTGGTCTTGTCCAGTGAGTATGCATCTAATCGTTTACTAGTCGGAGATAGAAATCCCCCCGCCCTACTAAATATGGATAAGGCCGGATAACTCCGTGTTGGTGGGGCAATTTCATTGCAAAGCAGTGTAGGAAAGAAAACCCTTACAGCTGAGAATAGAATTATTCCAGCCACTATAGCGAAACCATAGTTTCAGCCACCTTGGCAGGACCGCACTGCACTCCAGACAAACACCGCCTTCGTATTTTTTTTTCTCCCCGCTAGGTTTTTTTCTCTTATTTTAACTAAAAAGATTGCCCATCTTTCCAATTTTTTTGGAAAGCGTTGATCGGCATCAACCAATAAGAGTTAGGCCAAAGTTGGAGTTGGTCTCAGTTTAGTTGGCTTTGTGTAATTTAGCAGTGTCGACGCCTGTCTTTTTCGTCAGCTGCAAACGCGATCGTATATTAAACCAAGTTGCTGACTTGTGTAGAGACGACTGAAATGAATTTGCGCCTTAGAACGCGTTCCAGTGAACCGAACCGATTTGAAAACTTTTCCCTTTAACATGCTTTGTCATCGGTCCTCTGTATGTTATCAAGTTTCAGCTCTCTAGCTTGTCGAGAAGTTGGTTTAATATTGATTGCAAGATTTGATCTGGACATACATTCCAACAGAGAATCCAAATTAAATAAAAGCGTGTAAACAGCATTCTTATTACATAAGCGTGATGAACAGTAACAGCTCCTACCAATGGCATGCAGAAGGGGAGTGCCAAGGGAGCGATGCACAGTGGTTTAGGATCTGATATACGCGAACGAAACCTACAATTTCAACTTTTCCCAATAATAGCAAATTGTGATATGAAATTCTTATCACATTAAATCAAGTTTTAGCCTGAAAATTGTAACTGATTCATCAAGCAAATTAAAGATACACGCTTGGATCCAGTCTAATCTATGTTACGGTATTTTGTTTTGAGGAACCACTACAATGGCCAATCTTTCTCGAATTCTTAAGTTACAGAAGTGGTTTCTACGAGTTTTATTAAGGGTTCCTTCAGTTACCTCGGTCTCTCAATATTTTAAATCTTTTAAAATACTAACGATCTTTCAATTAATCAAATTACAGATTTGTTCATTTGTATACAAAATATTAAATTCAATCCTAGTTGTATCATCCCCTATTGTCTTAACCATGGTACGAGATAGGCACAATTATATAATTCGCCAATCTAGAAATATTTATATACCTAAAACTACCAGAAATTACCGGAACAACAGTTTATCTTACCTCAGTATTGCCATTTGGGCATCTCTGCCACTAGAACTTCGTGAGGCGGGTTGTTTTCTAAGTTTCGAAGAAATCTAAAGCAATTTATAATAAACAGTCCACAACTAGCAATTACTGGGTGTTTGTAATTTAACTTTATTTTTTCTTTATATCAGTGTATCTCACTAATTATTCAAATTTTTTAATTTATTGTTTTGATTTAATTATAGTTTTAAGAGTACTAATATATTTTTTTTTTGTAACTAATTAGTTTACTACTTGTATTTATTGTGCTGATATTGGTTGTCACCAGGGACCTTTACTTGTCGGTCTTTGACCATACTAGGTCCCTGGCGGCATTTTATCTTTATTTTAATAAATAAATAAATAAATAAAGTTCACATCTTTTAAATAATGCGATTTTAATCTTATAAATTCTTCATACTTCTGGCTTTGTCCAGAGGAATTCTTTGAAAATATAGCTGTTCTATGACTTTATAATGAAAGTCATATCTTAATAGTATCATTTAGTGTGATTAAAGGTATTAGAAAGTTATCTTTTGTTTGCTCAGGGCCCTATCTGCAATTATATGCATTTTTCTTATGAATTAGGTAATTAGTCGAAGATTCATTATGGAGGACAACTTAGGACGGACTGTGGTCAAGATATTATTGTTCCTTAATGATATTTAAATATAATGAAAGTTTATTTACTTGCCTCTACCTACCCCTGAAGGTGTTAGCAGGGAAGAACGTTAGTGGAAGCGAAGCTCTAACTGTTCCAATGCTAAATTTTTGATGCCAAAACAGCCCCAGCAGTCGGTAGCGGATGAGGCGATATGGGTATCAGCGTCCGCTATTGTACAAGCGCGACAACCTCCCCATGGTAATTAACAGAGATGAACAATAAATTTTGTCCCGTGACGAGGAACAAAAAGACTTAAGTGAAGAGGAAATGAACAGAGGAAGAATCGTTCTAAAGGTTTTATCAATATGTATAATTATATCAATATGTTTGTGGTTGTTTTGTAACACTCTTTGTCTCATTACATAACTGTAAATATGTTTCATATAAAACAACTGATTGCAACATTTTTTCGGATATCAACTGCATTTTAAGTAATTCGAATAGGTTCTCATTTGATCAAGATATATCTATATATAAATAATAATTATATACTGAAGATGAACTCCAAAAATCAGGTAATGACTTTTCTATCGAAAAATGGAAGGAAAAAAATGGAATGAAGGCTGTTTATGAGGATGAATGTGTAAACATGTGCACTGTGTCATATTGGGTCGTGCGTACTCGTCCTAATAATAATAATTACGAATGTCCATAACCATCAAAGAGAAAAATAAGATAGAGTGTATTCGCATTGATGGGATTGCGCATTGAGTGATTTCGGATGGGCCCTGTGAATGCCTCGAATGCTTACTTTTGGCATGAAGCAACAGACTACATTTCTAATTCAACAATTTGCTTTGCTTTACCAACGCGAAATGATGGATTTCGACCCTGAAAGCAAGAGAAAAATCGCGGAATTCCGTTTCAAAGGATCGCTTGCACCAAAAGAGCTCAAGGTATTCTGAGGTATTCAAAGTATCGTGATCTGGAATTCATGCCTACCGGCACTGCTATAGATTCCATGAATTAGTGTATGACTCTCAGATAAATGAAGGCACGAATTCGAAGAGTTAGTGTACATATGAAACCGTCTCTTCTTCAGTATATCATCGCTCGACCGTCTCAGTTCTTGTGCAGGTATTCGCCGTCTTGTCTCGAGGGCTTCTGACCTACCGTTGGAAGAAATTTATCCATTCCCAGGGGAATTATATGGAAAAGAAATTATGTACAAAGAATTATGGACGAAATTAACTTTATAAATGAGACTGAGAATCAATTTCATTACGGCCATCTATTAATCAACGTATGCCATTCATTAATCCAATCTTCATGTTTAATTTGATAACACACCTATGGTCATGAGGCTTGGGTAATGACCGAAAGAGTGCGATCGCGGGTACAAGCGGCCGAAATGAGATTTCTGAGAGGTATGGCAGGTATTACCCTACTAGATAGAGTGTACAGAAGCACAATCAGGGAGTCTTTAGGTGTTGAGCCGCTACTTCTCCGCATTGAGAGATCTCAGTTGCGCTGGTATGGCCACGTGATACGGATGCCGCAAACTGGTCTTCCTAGGCAGTTGTTATTTTCCAAGCCGGTGGGTAAGAGACCAAGGGGTCGGCCTAGAACCAGGTGGCTGGACTACATGGAGAATCTGGGTTCGAGTCGCTTGGGTATTACCAGGGAGGACATGCACCTGATGGCGGAAGATCGCGATCGCTGGAAATCCTCCATAGGGCTGGTGCCCCCGCGACCCTAACGGATAAGCAGGTTTGAAAAGTAAGTAAGTAAGTACACAGCAACGCCACCCGCTATACATGACGGGAAATACGCAGCCATTTTCCGCAGTTAGTAAGAGAGTATTGTTATGTAAAGGAGCGTGGAACAAAGATCGAACATTAATGTGTGTTTTAAACTCAGAAAAAGCGCGACTGGGACAATGGAACTGCCGGAACGAGTGTATGGAGATAATTGCTTATCTTTTGCACACGTATTCAGGTGGCATGCACAATAAAGAGCTTGTGCGGAGCGATTGAAAATGAAGCTAGACCAGGATGTCTGTCGCGTGTGAGTTGACAGATAAGAGGTGCGATAAAGAAATTTTCAATAATTTAATGAATTCAGTCAGATTGAAGCATTATACATTGCTTAACATCTATTGGCAGGGAAATACCGAAAACAAAAAGATATAATCAAAATTACACAGTAAATGAAGTGGAAGCAATTAGAATTTCAACATTATTCTTGGCGTTTAACATAGTGGATATCACTCAATTCCTCGACGTACACAATCTCCAGTAACTTGAAAGCAGCTGAAGCACTCCCAAAGCCGAAATATTCCTTCAATCCAATGAATAGTTTGGAGGCGGTAACTTTCTGAGGATAAAGCAAATAGCTGCAAGATACGTAATTAGTTTATGAAATAGATTGATGGTAAATGAAAAATGCAATTGCAAGATTCTTAAATAAACTGATTTCCAAGATAACTAAATTAAAGGCACTCAATACGCAATGGCCTTTTAATATATTCAAATCACGATTAAATCCATCCAATACTGCATCAGCGGATAAAAACTTCCTTAATTAATGAAACTCTGATTTAACTCTCTTTGAGAAGATGCACACTCATTACTTTCATAATTCATACTTAAACGGTGCTGAGCAGCAATGAATCCGCTTAAGTAATTAGCAAAATAATTTTGCATTCCACAAGAAAAAATGCTCGTTACTTTCTTTGAGTATGGGCGGCAGTAATTTTATTCCTCAACAATTTTATTCCATTGCTCAGCCATAATGCTATCGAGCACTGTGATGAATATTATGCAAAGAAGATTTTGTTTAATAAGAACTGGTGCAGATATATTGGCATAAAAGTTTATATTACCGATTGCACGATACTCTTGAAGTCTCTTACCTGGGAATTTTCCTCGGTCCATTCTCATTTTCAGTAGGCCGGGAAGCCGCCTCTAGTTTCTCAATACGCTCGGTAAGGGAATCGCTACCCTTTGAAATTAAATATTCAGAGTTAATAAAACCTATCATCATTACTTAATTGTGAAAAGCTATCGTTTTTCTAAAGTCCGGAGCAGACATTAACTCTGTTCCACCATAAATCAGCTTTATGTAGGGGCAAGAAATAGATTCCTGAAATTTAGGGGCACATTCAGTACTTGATTTTGAAGACTTGAATCTATTTGCCTTACTTATTGCGTTAGCTGATAATTCACCAAAGTTACCTTATGCTCTGTTTGTTTCATCATTTGAACACCTCAGCGGAATTCTTCTTCGGATCGCTTGCTCTGAGTTCCCTTCATTCTGCTCCTTTGCTTACCTTCTTCACTTCCTTCGCCCAAGTGGAAGCGTTCGCATCTAATCCCTCTCCAGTTCCCACTGCCTTTCTACATGAACTCCATCCAATCATAATTCATCTTACTGCCATTTCTACTTGCATAACTCCTACTAAGATACTTTTCTGAATTAGTCGCCTCGGAGCTCCCGTCGTACTCCTCGGCGGCGAAAGCTTTCTTCAGTCTTTGTGGCTTGTTACTCTTGATAACGAAAACTTTCGTGACAATGTCCAACTTTGTTCTGAATGAGGAGCTCATTGCGAAAGTCAGAGAACTGATAGAAGATCAATTGTGTGATTGTGAGGTTAATGGCAGATGAGTTTGGTGGTAATCGAGAGATAATTCGTCAAATTTTAGTAGAGGACAGTGTCAAGAAAAACGTCTGTCGATGATTTGCAGCCACATGATGATCAAAAACATGAATTATGGAAAGATATCCCACAAAGTGCTCGTGGAGATAAAAATTCCTTAAATTCGATTGTTGCAGAGAACGAATGCTGTTTTTGCTAGGGTCTCACAACTGAACGAGTTATTCACTGCAGTTTTTTATTTGATTATTCTGAAATGCCTATAGAAGAGGCTTCTCCGAATCCCACCCGTTTATTCCAGACCTGCTTTACTTCTTTACGATAATGCACCGGGTTATTGGCCAGAGATTATTGGTCCAGAAACAGAAATGTATATGCTCAAACATCTACCTTACTCCTCAGATTGTCCTCCTGCGATTTTCCTTTCTAAAATAAGTTACCATTGAAAGGACGATGTTGAAAACTTTCAACAGAGTGTATTTAAAAATACCACAAGACGACTTGCAGAAGTCGTCCCTGTCTCTGTTAGAACTTTCCACTTGCAGTATCAAATGGAAATAATTTGAAAAAAAATACACTGCTCGGCCAATGAATTAGAAACTTTGGTTCAATACGCTGTAGAGCAGTGAAACACAATCTTTTAAAGGGCCGAATAGAAGTCTGATTTTGGCTGCGGGCTCAGGAATAAATGGCTACTGCTACGCTTTTTGTTGCTATGCAATATTAATGGTCTCGCACCACACGCAGCATTCGTAGTGACTAGAGTAGCCTTTTATTACAAGAATTTGAAACGGGCCACAGATTGTGCACTGATCCATCACCCCGAATGACAGGAATACAGTGCGTAACATATCTATGATATCAGCCTGATTTTTCTGATATACCAACTTTATTAAAACAAAATAAATGTCTGCTTTACACCCGTATATATGATGCACTAAACAATTAACATAAACTTTGTTTCACAATCATATGCCTATTATTTGCTTCACAATCAGGATTTTCAAATTTTGGCTATCATACATCTATGGAAGGTTTCTTCTGTGTTAAGTTATTACATACACTGCCCGACCAAAAGTATCCGGACACCCCGTTCCACGTACCCTCTATGGAAATGCTGTCGTCAGTAACGTGTTGGCCCAGCTTTTGCTGCAATTACTAATGCAACACGACGAGGCAGGCTGTCCATAAGTTGTCTACGCTCCGTTGGTATGATACGGTGCCATTCGGTCGTCAAATGGTCCAGCAACTGGATGACGATTCGTGACCGAGGGCATGTGCATTCGTACACGGCGCTCCAGCATATCCCACAATGCTTCGATTGAGTCTGGACTCTGCACAGGCCAGGACAATAACCGTACGTCCCAACGGGCGAACCATGCCTGTGCTGAACGAGCGGCGTAACATGGGGCATGGTCCTCCACCGTCGCTTCAGGAAGGTGCGTTTCCAACATCTCTTGGTACAGTGGGGCATTAAGTCGCATATCGACATCGCTGATAGGCCCTACGCTTGCTGTACAGAATGTGGCCCACACTAAGACCCCAACGCCAGAGTCCTTCACACACGACCGTCAGATTGTTGGAGGGTGAAGCAGCTTTCATCGCTCCACATGACCTTTGCTCAATCATCACTATTCCACTGACGACGCTCTGTACACAATCGTAGACGACGAACAGCATTCACCGTTGACACGAATGGCTTCCTCTTTCCGGCTCTCCCACAGAATCCAATTTCATGGAGGGCACGTTGGACTGTGCGCACTGATGGGCCACGGGCTGTGCCTTTCGTTCGATCATAACCTTTTTTTTTAACACATTGTGGATGACTTTTTGAGATCTTCCTAATTTCTTCGCTATCTAACTCTGAGAAAGTCCTTGGCCATAAATTTTTCTCACTTCTGATTAGTTTAAGACAGAATCTTCCTTGCATTTTAAAATATTTTGTTGTAAGCCTTAAAACCTTCTCTTTCTTTCATGGAAGAGTTATTCTGGAGTAATGCAATTCCATCATTTATGTAAATTTGGTATGATTCATTTTTCCTGTTTTTTCTTCAGTTTTAAAGGTGATTCCGTAGATATGTGACAGCAATGCTGGAAATGGAGGTGGCAGGGTTAAGGAAATAGCAAATGCCACACGGTTTTTCATTGCAAGGTGAACAACCTTTGATAGAAGCGCATGGTTTAGCGATAGCAGCATCGACCAGAATATCTTTAAAATTAGATGTCCGTTTGAAAATGCTGATTGTTAAACAGATAGCAGGCATAAAATTGTGAAACAAAGTTTATGTTAATTGTTTAGTGCATTATATGTACTTGTGTAAAGCACTCATTTATTTTGTTTCAATAAAATTGATGTATCAGAAAAATCGGGCTGATTCCATAGGTGATTCCATACCGCTAGGCGTCGATTCTATGAGAGATGATGCAGTGCATTCATCAAGTGATGCTCATGCATTCATCAAAGAGACTTTCAGCGGCTGTTAACGCAAGAGGATGTTGTTGACGGATGCATCACTCCAACAAATCCCAAACATGCTCTATTGCTTAAGATCCGAGAAGAATTACACAGTCATATTTACAGGCCAGGGTAGATGGTGGAAATCACTCTTATGCTCAGAGAACTAATCCTGGACCAATCTTGCACGATGGACCGTAGCATTGTTATCCATGAAGGATCCTCGCAAGCAGAGAAAAAATGCAATCTCAGCATGGATTTGATCGGCAACGATCTGCAGATACCCGACCTTCAAGGAATTTCAGGGGACGCATATCGAACCAAGAAATAATACCCCATATCATGACATCCCACTAGTACCTTGATTGTTAAGGTTAGACAGGATGGGTCCATTGTTTCATGGGCCTGCCGCCACACTGTCTGTCATAAATCGGTACAGAATACGTGTAGCATGACTCGTCTGACCACATTACAGGCGGACTTGTCCCGCCAGACCGCTCTATACCCTGCAGGCGAATTTTTCGGTTCCGCACAAACGCTCGGTTCGTCATCTCTATTCTCTTCAATTCCCTGCGCACTGTTCGTTTTGAAGTCTTCCATCAACTGCTGCATAGTAGAACATCGTTGTCGCTGCAGAAGCTTTCTGAGACGCCGTTGATCACGATTATGCATGACTGTTTTCGATAGACAAACATTGCTGGTTCTACTTCCATGAATTAATCACTGTAGTATCTTAGCTATCATGGCACCTGCTAGCCGGACTTCCTCAATAAGGCCTTTTTCAACTCAGAGAGGACTTTCGTTTTTCTTATGCTACACAAAACTAACGACACTACCTGCTGATATAGAGACGTGTATAATTTTGTATGCTCTGTATTTACGGCGCATGACATTTACATTTACATATTTTATGACATGTTTCTAATTCTTTGGCCAGGCAATGTAGTTTTTGTTTATTTTATTTTTTGTTTAGTAACCTCGGTCTCATTATTTAATTGTCGGACTGTGTATAATATAGGGTTGTTCTAAAGGATGGATTCAATTTAATTCATCTTTATTTCTTGAAGTATAAATTGATCGATTGGTTTGATTTATTGCTACCAAAGGAAAAAGACAAAGGCAGCTCGATGCCACACAGGAATACCCAACTACTGAGATCTACAAAGACAAAACACATAAAAAAACCGATACAATTAAAAAGGACCAAAATTGGACAAGATTTAAGAAAACAATCAAAATTACTCTTAACTTTATTGATTTATACAATTTATTTTACAAAAAAAAATAAAGTTTACAAAAAAGATAAATTTTAAATAATTAAAATTAAAACAAGGAATAAAAAACAGTTCTCGATTTCTAAACCGCGTATAACAAGTAAAGACTTGAATAAGACAAACAGAAAGAACTGTCAATCTTTGCATTAAAAATATTAGTATCAAATTTAAAAATTTCCGCATGAAATATTAACATCTTGCATTATCTGAGAAAAAAGAATAAATACCAATTCTAATATAGCGAGAAAATTTTTATATGAATAGTGAACATACCGTTAGAGAGAGTAGGTTGTAAAGTTTACAAGTAGAGGTTATAAATGTTCAATGTGGCCCCCTCCTGCTGCACGACAAACACCTAAACGGTAGCCGAACATGTCCCACACGCGAAGAAGCATTTGTTGTGTTATTGAGTTCACCGCAGCTGTAATACGGTTTCGCAAGCCAGCCAGAGTTGTTGGTAGAGATGGTACGTAAACTGCATCTTTTACTACAGGAAGAAAGGAGCCAGACACTGTGGACACGGAACGACAAGAATAGCAAGAAACCACTAATCCACATCAAAATTTTATTCGAACGGATGCGCATTTCGGCAGCCAAGCTGCCTTCGTCATCGTATACAAGGAATTGATCTGTACAGAAAGTTCTGTTCAGATGAAGCAGAAGAATTACACAGTCATATTTATAGAGAGACAAAAGTAGATACCATCCAATTACAAAATAAGTAAATAACAAATAAGACCCAATTGGTCAGTCCAATTCAGGTTCGCAGTTTGTGCCTCCTGTATTCATTCCATTGGTCAGTTTGGGAAGATGAAGTAGTTTTGCCACTTCCAAAGGGCCTGCGTCACTGTTCAGTAACTTGGCAGGGTCGTCGCTGGTGATGGCATGTGACTCCAAGAACTTCAATAGCCTCGGGTCACTTGTGCTGAATAGGATTTCAAAATCTTCTGTTCTGTAGTCATGTTTCCGGTCTAGAACGTGGTCCGCGAATCTCGAAACAGCAAATTTACCATTCCTGATGCTTGTCAAGTGTTCGTCTATCCTCGTTTTTATTGCTCTTTTCCCGTAATAGACCGCAACACATTTGGAACAAGGTAGTTTGTAGATTCCTGGCTTCTCTTCCTGAGGGATAGTATCCTTTGGGTTCATTAACCGTTTTCCCGTTGTGTTAGAGCTCTTGTAGACCACAGAGAGCCCACACTCTCTTGCGATCCTCTTCATGCCTCTATTTAATTGTCTGTTGTAGGGTAGGGTCAACACCTGTCCTGGTGATTTTTCTTTCTGCAGTGTGGTGATGTTTTTCAGGATCATTTTATGTTTAACTTTCCTGGTAATGGTATTCACTATTTCTCCAATATAGCCATTGAGTCTTGCGAAATCTTTAATTGTTAGGAGTTCCTTACTTCTACTTTCTTTGTTTAGTGGAATGACATGCGCCCTATGCACCATATGGTAGAATGCTGTTAGTTTGTGTTGATGACAGTGGCTCGAATCATGCTTTATGAAGTTAGGCACAAAGTTTGCTTTTCTATAGATGTCATACTGTAGTTCTTGGCCAATTCTTTTTTATATTTAATCTTTTAATTAAATAGGTGACTCTCCTTTTTTTTAAACCTTATGAATGACATAAATAAAATAATCAAAATAATAAAATAAAAGTGACCAATCCAAGTCCCGATGAAACTGGATGAAGTGCATCCAATTTCCTCAATTCTTCGAGTTTCCAAACTTTCTATCTAGGTGATCTACTATAGATCAAAACCGAAAGTGCCATTGGACTTAGTATAATTTTATATATAGATGACTATAATTAAAACATATTACTATACGGGGATCTATTTTTAACAAACCACGTGGATATATTCAATATTTACCAAAGATTCTTCTGAGCCTAAAAAACGGCGTTCTGCCCGACCGACATCCACAACTTCAAGGAACGTCATTTCGGGGAATTCAACCAGAATTCCCATCACGAGCATCGACATCACCAAAAGCACCATCCACAGAAGACTGTAACTGAATAGTATTCTGGAAGACAATGATCAGGAAACCACCACTGGTTGTGATACACAAGACCGCACGACTGCAATGGGCAATAAAAAACACATGTCTTGGAGTAATCGATCGAGAAGAGGTTTAATTTGGACGGTCCTGTATTAGTGGCATGATTTGAGGACCCGAGATAGAAACTTCTGTAATGGACGACAAGGAGGAGGAACGGTTATAGGGTGGGCATGTTTTTGCTTCAACGGAATCTCCAACATTGCCTTTTTAAGTAGTTGCCCAAATGCAGAAAAATATCAGCTAACACTAAAGGATTATCTTTTTCCCATCGCTGAAGAAATTTCGGGTAAAGGCTGGATAGTGCAACAAGATAACTTTTCCATACTTGTTTCCTGATGAATTTTGAGCTGATTAAATTGAATGTCATGGACTGGCCAGCAATATCTCCCAACCTAAATCCTATTGAGAACTTATGGAGGAGTCTAGCAAGAGATGTTTATGCCCGTCTCTGGTGGCTGTAAAGAACTAAAAAAGCAAATCATTGACAATTGATATAACATAGTTCTACAGAGGGCTGAGTACGTTACAACTAAACGATTTACATATGCAAATTCTCCAGCCACGTGGTTGACATGGCTACGCGGTCGTGAGGAGTTATAAAGGGGACATCGCTTCATTATTCGTGTACAAACGCTTGCTGAGAGAATGCCGCCAAAATCGATAGATGTTGGAAAAGATATATAAGTGCACTTTCCGATGCGAAGTGGTCCTATTCCATGATTATAAAACAATGCAAATCCAGGGGGGGGGGTCTCACCATTTCGAAGGCAGGAATCTGTAAACAGAAAAACCTGGACCCTCAAGACAATGATCCACTCCAAGCAGAATACCAGAGGTTGTAGCCAAGGTTAAGCGTCTCATCAGTGCAGAAAATCCCAAAACTCAAAGGGCTGTCGCAAATAAATAGGAATACGCAACATAATCCACAAAAATCTCCGACTGGTTATCCATGACATATTCATGGGTACAGGTGCATCAGGATAAAGCTGCAAGTCATACGCCGAAGTCAACGGTCGCCCATTTGCGACACTGGAACAGGAGACGGGCTAACATTCAATTCCGTTTGAAGACATACCCATGAAATCTCCAGACCCCGGCAGTCCAAACACCCCATGGATTATTGCGGCTTTGGACTGCCGAAACGCGCTCTTGGAAGTGGACGACCCCGTACATTGGACGGTCTATGGAAAGCCTGTGAAGAGGGGTGGACACAGATCGACTTAAATTCTCTACGGCGAAGTCTTATTGAATGGAAACTACGATGCAGAGCCATAGTTCGACACCGTGGGCATCAGACAGAACATCAACGAACATGGCGGCGGTGTTTCTCATAGATTTATGACGCTTGCAAATCGTTTATTTGTAACCTACTCAACATTAATTAAAGGTATACCGAATCGTGTTTTCTTAATAAAAAATAAAAAGTTCATCAATATTTAATTATTCTGAAAGTATTTTTTGTTTATTTATATTTATGGGACAGAAATTTTTTTTGTCTTTGAGAAAAATAATAAAATTTTACAGAATTTTTTTATAATACCAAACGACATTTTGGTAGGACGTTTATAAGAATGTTATAGCTTTGATAAAAAAATGATTAAGCAAATGATAAGTTAATAAATTTTTTCTGATTGATTCATTTGATTATTTATAATTTTGGGACAGAAATTTTCTCAGATGAGAATCTATAAATTACTGCACCAATGGGACTCGTGTCTTAAAGCTTATTGAGATTTCTTTAAAAATCTTTGAATAAAAATTGCTTCCCAGCCTCTAAACATGTTTTTATTGAACAACACTCATGTACAAAATTGTTTGATTCAGTTAAAAAAGTTTAAGGTGTGAAACAGTTTGCTGATGGCAAACCGAATATTAATTTATTGTACTAAGTTGAAACAGAGTTCCAAGTTTTCTTTTAATCCAATGATAACAAGAGACGCATAACATTTCTTTAAAAATTTATAATTGCTCTTAATAATTTTTTTACTTTCGAAACATAGATCAAATGATTCGGGCAATAGTGCTTGAAAAAATCTTTGAAATATTCTTTTCTTTCTCCATTCCTTATAAATGTTCCCTTGTTCATTTGCTAAATATTAGTTTTGTGGCAGCTTGATAAGGCTATCCCTGTTTATCACCATAACTCGGTTAAAAATTATTACCACGTAATGGGAAAGAATTTAGACATCAGAAGACACTAGATGGCAGATTGTACTCTCCATCCTAAGGCAGCAATTTTTTAATGTTAACCTATGGGAGAAACTACAATTTTTTGTTCTGAATTAATAAAAATGGTGATGTTAAAAATATTAAATGTCTCACTATCTTTATTGATATCTATCACTTTTTCACAAGTTCTTATTTTTAATTAAAATGAATTTTTAAAATAAATTTGTAATTAAATTTTTAACAGAAGTGAAAATTTAACAATTTGCAATAGCTATTGCTTTCTCAAATTAAAAAATGCCAGGCTAAACATTTTTATAGAATTGATATGTAGCTGAGCAAAATGATGTTTAAAAAAAGCGGTATTTTTTATGCGAATTTTCATAAGAAAATCCATCTGGCACTTAAACAGTTTTTTTTTAACAATTTTCATTTATTATTGAATTTTAATAAATCTTTGAAAACCGAATTGTTTCCCCTCGTACTTAAAAAAAAATTCAATTAAAACCGCCGTTTTCCCCGTAGGTTAACATTAAAAATGGCTGCTTTAGGATGGGTAGTACAATTCGCCATCTGGTATTTTGCTTGAGAAATGTTATACATTCTTCCCCATTCTATATTCGATATCGAAGTAATGGTAATAGTCGCCCAGACCTCATTGATTTTCACATGTAATCTTTAACGAAAATGATGTTTGAAGGAAATTCAGTTTTTATGTATTAACTAATTGCTACTCGTGACTTTCATGTAATTGGTCTTAATTGCTATTTATCTGGAGGTTTATTTCCTCTGTTCTTGTTTCATTTAGAAATCCTGCCATTATTCTCAACCAATTTTTTATTGATTATCAACTTTTAGAATTGCTCTTCATTAGAGTAGTTTGTACATGAGTATACTTTGATAATTGCTCGTACAGATAATTTCATATCTCTAAGACTTTAGGATAAACAGTTTTTAATTTTATCTGCTGGTGCAAATAGGATTAAGTTTTTAGTAATACCGTTCTAAATTAATGCCGTTTACCGTGAGTGAGTATTCTTGGGCTTTGTTTATATTCATTGAGAATGCTATCGTGCTGGGAGTTGCAGTTCGCTTAAATTCGAAGGGCATATCGCTCGGGGTTATAAGAAAGTGTGGGCTAAAAATACACCCCCTCTTTGCATTTCTTGTGAGAAGCTTCTATGATATTCCACATAAGATTTTCACACATAACTTGTTTCATTATACAGTCTGGTTCTTTTCACAGTCTTGGTGGATCACTATTACGTTATAACATTATCAGCATCCCATTTTTAATTTCAGCTTACGTGGTAGTATTCCAGGGGATTCCTAAAAGGTTAAAAAAAAGAAAGCATACAAGCTTAAAGGTAAAAATAACGACTGCCATGCCACGCGAATGACAGTACTCTTTTTTTCTGACAGTGTATTCAATGGAGAAGTTTTTAAACTATCTGCCAGTATTTCTGACTTGAATTATGTTGCTTAGATTCATCATCAAAGATTTCTAAAACTTCACGCCTTTAACCTTGATTTCCGAAAATTTTATGCATGCAATTCATCTATTTTCTGTAATTTAATATTACGTTGCCCAAGAATACGATTCCTCTAACCAAATTCCTCAAAACGACATACATTCCCGAACACACACATTTTAACGGAATAAGGTAGGGTTACTGACAAAATTACAAAACGCTAATATCTCCATAATAATAACATTTAGAATAACATACTTGGAGATGATTCTCATAGGTATTGAGGTCTCCTATTCAGTTTTTTATTTTGGACGTGTATCACTGCTAAATATAAGGGCAATGGCTCACCGAAATGTGCTGTACGAAGCAATAACAAAAGCGATTTTATTTTGTGCCCAAATTAATGCAAATCATAAAATAATTAGAAATATTTTTCCTGTCCTCAAGGAACATCAAGGAGAAACAGAATAAAGATTTTTCTATCCTCCCATTTTCACTAGTAGTCAGTCAATTCTTACGTTATACACCAACTTTTGGTCATTAAAGAACAGAGGCCCATTGATTGGGGCAAATCTTTTTTTAGCTTGTGTGCGTCATATTTCTCGTAGAACGTCAAACAGCCTGTTCGTGTTGGCGCTGATATATCTAATTGAATAGTTATTTTCTTGACGGATATGCATTTATCTTCTAAGCACTAAGAAGGCCCGTTTCTAATATTTTATTATTGTCGAAGTGAATTTAGTATGCATTCTCAGAATTCATTCCTTATTCATTTATAATTCTTAATTCTTGTTATTGCCCTTAATTTGTCAATTGCAGGATTTTTTTATTTATAGCAAAGACCAAAAAAAAAAATAACCTTGCGAACTGTTTTTGTTAGTTCTGTTGTGTGTAAAGTGGCGGGTGTAGTTTTAAAGAGACCAATGAATTTGTTCATTGGCTAACTAATGGAAGGCGCTGCGTTTTAATTGGAATTGATGAACGTAGCGGAACTGTTATTTCTCTATGGAATGAATTTATTTGGTGGATTTAAGTAAGGGTTTCGGTTCCTTGTTGCCGTGGCAACGACGGCTGTTTCATTGGCCATACAAATAGCTGGTTCGATTTGCTTTGTCAGAAGATGACCACCCTCGCCCACCACCACCACTCCCTGACCGTCTGATGGAAGCGACGCTCTATCAGATTTGCGAAGCCCCATACCCACATCCATCCACCCACCCACCCCTACAGTCAGGATCACCTTCCCACAACCGTGACAAACACGACGGGAGGAATCGATGGCTTCAAAGTGAACGCTTCGGGGAAGAAATAATAAAAAAAGAAAGGAAAAGAAGAAGGCAAAGGAAGAAAAAAGTTTTCGAACTAAGGAAGAAACAGAGCGTGGGGGAAAAAATCAATATATGAAAATTCGCGCTCGAAACTAAAAATAGGCGACAGTAGAGATACCACTCGGAATGAAAACTGAATTCGTAATGTTTCTCTATCGAATCGCAACATTTGATGCTCTGCAATTTGAAAATATGATAGGCCGCCTAAGCTATTCAAAGGAGTAACCATCATAGCTTTTACGATGATGGGATTATTGTGCAAAGACAGTCAAAAATATGCATAACAATATATAAGGAAGTATACACCAGCGTTTCGTACAGCATGTTACAAAATGGATTTTCCAGTGTTTCAAAGCTACAGGTGCAAAGTTTTAAAAATCCATCGCTATTAATAAACTATATAAACAGCCAAAACTGTGTACACCAGGTTAACAAGAAAGGAAGAAAAGAAACCATTATTCCACATAAATGAATTTTATAATATAAAAAATCATGTGTACATTTCGGAGCTCTCTGTCTCCTTCATCAGTGAGAAACAACAAGTGATAAAGGAGACAGAGAGCTCCGAAATGTCATATGAGTTTTTATTTTATAAAATTTATGTGGAATAGCGGTTTCTTTTCTTCCTTTCTTGTTAGCATCGCTATTATTTAATCTCCAATCTGCCTGAATTTACTTATAAATTCAATTACAGCAATGTTTGTTCAGGATTAGATTAGTTTCTATTTCATATTCCAAAATTCTGTTTTTAAAGATTCACAGAATTGTACGGTATTTCACAAGGATTTTTTTACTGATTTTATCAGCCCATTTGAAAATAAATCATTTGTTTATTTGAATTTACTCATTCGCTAAAATATAGAACTCTAATTTACGGAATATTTTTAAATTCTATTTTTAAAAACTACAATTCTCCGCGTGTTTTATCCCAAATTAGTTCATTAATTCGGTCAACGTCGTCGCATTGGGAGTCAGAATGGCCCAATCAGACAGTTGCAGTCAATTCTCATTTATGAAATTATCCAATTCAGATAACACTGGTCTACAGTGGAAAAATATTCGAAATAATTTGATCTAATTTCTGCTTGTCTACCCATGCTGAATAAGAGTTGATAAGTAAAAGTCATTTATTAGTTTAAGTTTTCACGATACCTGATATTTTCCGAATTTAACGATTCTACCCTCATTGAACTTGATAATGCTGATATTTATTTAGTTAGTTGACAACAACTGTTAAAATATTGTGTTTTAGTGTGCTAACAATGCATTAGAATTAGGCTACACGAAATTTTGTTGCTTTATTTGCGAATGGTTACGTACTAGTCGTGATAGAAAAGGTGTGGCCTCATCGTCAGTCACTTCAACCTGGGCAGAAAAATGTTAAAAATGAACCTTTAGTTGATCCACAAAAAGTGTTACTTCCACCATTGCATATAAAAATAGGGCTGATGAAGAATTTCGTAAAAGCAATGAACAAAAATGGAGCTGCTTTTCAATATCTTCGCCTGAAATTTTCAAGCTTAAGTGAAGCTAAGATTAAGGAAGGTATATTCGTCGGTCCTCAATTAAGAAATTTCTTTCAAGATGATAACTTTGACTCTGTTTTGGAAGTTAAAGAAAAAAAAGCCTGGGACGATTTTCGCCTTGTCGCAACTAACTTCTTGGGAAATAAGAGGAGTGACAACTATGCTGAACTTATTGAAAATATGTTATCATCATACCAAAAACTGAGTTGTAACATGTCCTTGAAAATCCACTTTTTGCATTCTCATTTGGCCTTCTTTCCGGGCAATTGTGGGGCTTTTGGCGATGAACATGGGGAGCGCTTCCATCAAGACATCGCATACATGGAAAAACGATATCAGGGTAAATTGAACGTTTCAATGTTGGCGGATTATAATATAATAATTATTGTTGGACTGTTTGTCGAGATGTTACAGAAGCAGAATACAAGAGGGCAGCGAAAAAAACAACGTCGCAATTCTGCTGAATTGCTAATGATTTCTGTTAATTTTTGCAAAAGATTTGTAATTTGTTTTTCTAAAAAACGGAAACTAATTTTAAAATATAATTATTATTTTTGTATTGAGCAGGTGAAAATGAATAAAAAAAACTACTTTACCTGAAGAATACTTTTTTACAGTCAAACTTTGTAGACCAGTGTAATTAGAGAAAGATGTGATAGGAATTTAACAATGTCATCAATATTGTACAGTCGGTAACAAAAGTACTTAGCCACCTCCATTAATTTTCCCTTTAACAATTCCGGTAAAATGTAACATTTCACGTGCACCAAAATGATCACACCCGTATCAATCAATACACACAAAGAAAAACTTTTACCGGAATTGTTAAAGGGAAAATTAATGTTTAATTTTGGAAAATTAATGGAAGGTGGCTAAGTACTTTTGTTGCCGACTGTACCTCGGTAATTTCACCAATTCAAAATGAACAAGAAATTAATTCTCCCGAGGAGGGTATAAAAAGTAACGGAAGCTCTGTGCTCATTTATTTTTTTTTACCCTTTTTACCCGCACTTTTTAACCCCCAATTTTAATGAAAAAATTGATTTTCTCGAATGTTGAAATTATAATAGAAAATTGAAAATAGCTCTATCTTCTTTCATTGCTAATCACATTCGATCAAATGACATATCACATGCCAGATATTGTCATTTGAAAATGTTAATGGTTCTACAGATCATGTCACCACTATCCCAACAATCCCTACTGGGACATTCTAGTCCAAACTTTATGGTAATGTAGATTTTGCCTACAGGAACCAGCATACCAAATTTTAACTGATTTACCCTCTAACTCCGACTCCAGTGAGAAAATCGAAACCAAACTACATACTGTAGTAGAACCAAATTACATACTGCAGTAGCATATGCCCCTAGAAAGTTACGTATCAAATTTCAACCTTCTCTACCGACAAATGTAGCAAATGTGAAAGAGATATGGTAAAACCAGCAAGTAACTCCATTCTTCCGCTACTTAATTAACAAATTACTGTTGAGCCAAATCATTATGGAGTTAAATCATTTTGACACCAGCGTCGCTGAGAGGTTCCTTGAGACTTTTGTCAAGGAACCTGTGTAACAGCCTCTTCGCGCATACAAATAGAATAGCCCAGAATATACCCCCCGCCCGGAATATAGTCCCCGCCCAGAGTATAGTCCCAGCCCAGAGTATGCTCTTTTTCATAAAGAAGACTGTTGACCTTTCTTTGAGTTAGAGTGGAGACCAAAACCAATCAGATGCAAGAACTGGTATTCATTACTTTCTCCTGATACTTCAATAGACTCAGGAGCGCTAGAGAGAAAGAGAGAGAGAGAGAGAGAGAGAGAGCTAATCCTTAATGTTTTAATGCCAATCCTAATTGTTTGTAAACTTTCATATCATGATATTTTTAAGTAAACAAATTAAAAAGCATTACAAATATTACTTTGGCCATTTCAATTGATTTAATGTATTCTACGTACAGGAAAATTTATTGAAATGTGTGTAGCTCTAAAGCGCGAGAGCGTGGAGCAATGAACTGAGTAACTTAGCGATAAGAAGCCAATTCTGATTGGTTCGTTTCGTTGGTCTTTTTTATGAAAAAGAGTGTAGGCTGTTTTATCCGTGGTATAAGTTTGGCTAGCTCACTTTATACTCATAGGTATAAAATGGGCTAGGCTAGAATATACCCCCTCACTTTTCCATGTCAAAGTTGTGTCAGAATAGCATTAAAAAAGTAACTTAATTTCGAATCTGCAGTCCGAAGTAGTGAATCATGATAATGTGTTTAGATGCAACAAATAAATATATATTTTATACTGTACATAAACCTTTTATTTATTTATTTATCTATCAAGGTACGAGTGAACGGAATCATGTACAGTCAGTTGCATTAAAATTTAGCCGCTGCAACAGGGGCAGATCAGAAAAGATTATTGATTATAACGTTATATCGCGTTATATGCTCTAAAGTTCACATTCATATTTTGCGCAATGTTTGAATTGAAAAAAATACAAGTAATAATTAAGTTTAAACGTAATTTTACAGGTATTAATTACAGATATTAATAAATAATTTTTCTAATTTTTTTTATTTTTGTAATTATATGTGTAGAGTTATTCGTCAAGTTTTTCTCCTTTAAATTTTCTGTTGTATTAACGGAATAAATATTCCGTATTATATATCAAGTTCACAGTGATTCATTTATTTAACTAAAACTTTACAATACTTAATTTTTAATATATTTATATGTAATTTTTAAATAATTATATTAGCTATGTATAATTTTTAAATAATTGTATGTTATAATACTAATAAATCATCATATAAAATAAACAAGTCAGGCAACCGAAATGCCCAGGACCGATAGGATTTTAAAGAAATCGATAACGAAAAGGAAAGCATTTGATTTCTAAAGAAGCCTTTCATTGTTATGAATTAGTTGAGGTTGCTAAGGAAGCCTCTGGTTGCTAAGCAAGGCGTACTTCTAAGGGAAACGTATAGTTCAGACTGAATAAAACTGGAGAAAGTAGCATTTCTCTATAGATTAGAGCATATATGAATCTTTTAATTTGTTAGCATTCCTATTTAATAATCTTTCTTCAAAAACTATTACCAACGCTTTTCTGCATAAGCATGTATCATTGAAGGGATGAGTAGCTACTAGCTATTGGTAAAATTTGCCTAACACAAACTAATATTGATAATATAAGGCGTAAGTAGTTACATGCCATATCTTAGCAGTGAAAGCTTCCAATAGTTTCATTATGGTATCATTAAAACACGAATCATGGAACCAATTTCAATTATCCTTAATTATACGTTATATTTATTCATGACACGTCATTGCAAGTTGTTTGATATATATTACATGCCATATTTTATTATTGAAAGTTCTAATGAACCATAATGGTTCCACAAAACCAGGTTCCTTGGAACCAATTTCGACTATCATTAATTTTACGTTATATTCATTCATGACACATCATTCCAAGTCGTTTGATATATTACATGCTATATTTTAGTATTGAACCATATTTTAGCATTGAAAGTTCCAATGAACCATAATGGTTCCAGGAAACCAGCTGCCTTCGAAGCAATTTCGACTATCATTAATTTTACTTAAATTCATTCATGGCACATTATTTCAAGTCGTTTGATATATTACATGCCATATTTTAGCATTGAACGTTCCAATGAACCATAATGGATCCATGAAAAGCAGGTACTTTTGAACCAATTTCGACTATCATTCGACACATCATTCCAAGTTGTTTTATATATTACATGCCAAATCTGAGCTTTGAAAGTTTCCCCTGAACTATACTGGTTCCATGAAACCACATACCATTGAACCTATTTCGACTATCACTAATTTTACGTTAATTTTCAACCATGGCATGTTATTTCAAGCTCTTTGATATAATACATGACATATCTTAGCATTGAAAGTTTCCAGTAGACCATAATGGTACCACTAAACCACATACCCTTGAGCCAGTTCTGATTGATATTGACCATCAAGGAAGACGATCACCTGTCTTCACTTAATTCACAAGCCTTTTCTCTGTTTTAGCTATAGAATCTTAAAGGGGATAACAGCATTTGGCAATGCACAGGCCATTTATACATGGAATTGTATAGTGAAAAACGTGGTCCCCTATATTATTTTTGACGTTTTGAACCGGAAGTAGTTCACCGATTTTTTTCACCAACGAACTCAGTCTTCCGATTTCCCTAAGTTGTCGAATGGCGAAAACGGAAGTCGAAAATTCGGAAGCGTTCGAAAGCTAGAGCACCAACAGATAGACGGACGGACAGACGGACACACATTGTGAAAACATAAGTACCTATCGGTCCTAATAAATTGCAGGTATTTGAGAGAAATGCCGAAACCTGTGGGAGCGCTAGATTTAAATGAAAATGAAAGGGGGGAGGGTTCTAGAAATTTAGGCGTCGACTACTAATGAAAGGTCATTTTGCGCCTTTTACACAAGTTATATTTGTACGCAGCCCGGGACAAACACAAACACTCATGCCCACGGCGGGATTCGAACCCACGGCCAAGCGGACTCGAGAACTAGAAAGCCTATGCCCTAGCCCTCTCGGCTACCTGGCCGGCGAAAATGAAAGGGGTCGTATTATTGGACTTAAGGAATCGGGAGTTTCAAACAAAAGAATAGCAGCAATAGCAAGCTGCAACAAGCAAACAGTGGCCAATGTTTTTAAGAGGTGGATGGAAAATGTCCACACAATTAGTGACCGTCAGAATTGCAGTAGGCCTCTTAAAATCACAGCCCAAGAAGACCGTGTAATTCCGGAAGCAGTTCGTGTTAACCCATGAATAACTGCGGCAGAAGCTGCCAGTTCTGCCGGTTTAAATATCTCAAAATATACAGCACGGCGACGTTTGCACGAACACGCTATAAAATCGTATTGAGCAGCTAGGGAAGAACGATTGAGCCAACAGCATATGAATGATCGCATGGGATTTGCTTTACAGCACTTGCCGAAAGATGAAATGGACTGGCGCTCAGTTGTCTTTTCAGACGAAAGCTGTATACAAATAATGGAAAACGGGCGATTGAAAATTTGGCGACAAAAAGGAGAATGGCTATAAATGGGCTTCATTCACGAAATTCGACGAAGTGGGAGATTGAGTGTCCCTGTGTGGGGATGGTTTTGTGGGGCAACACCAGGACCCCTCCACAGAACATACCAGCGTTTAGACTCGGTTCAGTGTGTTAATATTCTTGAAACAGTCATGAAACCTCAAGTGACTTTTTCCATAACGAGGAAGTCGAGTTTATTCAAGACAATTCGCCGATCCAAACAGCTCGTATAGTCGGTGAATGGTTTGAGCAAAATCCCCAGTTTCGTTTGGTAGCATGGCCTCCCAGATCCCCAGACGTAAACCCAATTGAAAATGCTTGGGTAAGACTTAAGAGAATTATTAACATAACTGGTGTCGTTAATGCTGATCAACTGTGGACGGTTACTGAGGAAGCATGGGAGATAATGATGGACGATCTCGATTACTGGGACTTACTCTTTGATCCTCAATGCCAAGGAGATTGCGGGTTGTTGTAGACAACGGCGGTTACTGGACAAAATATTATCTACTGAATACACATCCGTAGTAACCAGTGATTAGGATGCGTTACAGACTGACAATGAGTGACCAAGGCTGATCAAAACAAAATTATGATTCAACTATAATTGCGTGGAGTAGCGCGATGACGAATCGAGACATATAATAGTCTTGCAGATTGCAAAATACAATTTTTGTTTGCTAAATTGTTGCAAAATAAGTTGATTGCAAAATATTTTACTATTCTAATTTCAGAATTCATTTAGTTAATACAATATTCCAGAGATGAACTAATAAAGTTATTTTTTGCTGGAACTAAAGATAAACATATGTTATCAAATTGGGAAGGGGAATTGTTGTATAAATAATAATAATAATAATTAAGAAATAACTGACGAAGAATTTTATTTCACCGAAAATTTAATTTATTTCATTTTTTGTATAATAAAGGTTGACAGCTGATAACCAAACATTTTGTGTATTAATAACGCTAATTTTTGCCCAATAAGACAATTATTTTTTAATTATATTAGCTTATCTAAGTAATAATAACCAAATATGATTTGTTGGGTTCTAAATAAAATTAAAAGTTTCTTTCCGATTGTGTAAAGTTTGAATCAGACAGGCAGAGATATCCTGGCTAAAGTAATGAATAAAGCGCGCGGCAGGAAAGCCAACTTTTTTTAGTGGCTAAATTTTAATGCAATTGACTGTAGATCGGTAATACTGAGTAACGGCTTATGATAGCTGAAGTCTGAAATATAAGCACGGATATAGCGTTTCTTAATGTCAAGTAAACACACCGTCTATGCTTATGGTGCGTCTCTTCACTCGCGTCTGTGTTCACGGTCGCATGCGGGGCTACAAACCGGCAGGCTTTTCGCAATGTCTAAAGTCACAAAAGGAGTGTATTTGCATCACCGGTAACGGTTTTTTGGGTCGGAACATTATTCTTAACTGTAAAGAGTCAGGAATCTGTAGAAATACATTAAGCACTTCGAAGCACATCTAAATATATAAAGAAGGGAGTTTGTTTGTGAGTGAGTGGGTGGGTTTGTATTTTATTCCGATCTTGATGAAATTTTGCATAACTGACCTTCAAAGCATGAGGAAGGTCAACTGGTCTACCTCATATTTCGAAAAAATAATAATTATGATAAAAATATTCATGATGATGACAAGGCATATTAATGAAAAATATCTCATGACCAACAATGCAAAGCAAAGTTTGTGCAATATAGATAAGTTTCAATTTGTAATAATGCACAGAATTCCTGTTATTCAGGTTTTTCTTAGAATAGAGAGTTCATAGTACTTAAAAAATTCTTGAAAATCTTTAAAAATGATCAGTAACTGGAGATAATGTAGAGTTAGAAGGCTATTGGGAAAGAGCGGAAAGATGACAGAGGAAGCACTCATTTAGCTCCGTGCTGTATTGAGCAAATGGTAAGCATGTCAATAGAAGAATCGGCGACTGCTACACTACACAAAGTGATGAATGGCCAAGTTTTGCTTCAAGACATCGAGAGAAGAGTGGGAATTGCAACATCAAGTGCTCATCTAAAGTGAGATTACGTGAGTAAGAAATTGTTTAGACTAGCAATGGCATACTTGGAGAGGTCCATCCATTGTGAGCGTTTAAAAAATTATTTTTCGAATTTTCGTTAAGAATTTTTACTGTATTACTTCTAAGCGTTTTCATTTGTTCATTTTTAAGATATTTCAAAATTTAATAAAAAAAAAACAGCAAAAAACAAAGAGTCGGAGCCACGCCGGCTTTATCACGTAGCTTATCTTAACTAGTACAGCAGATCCAAACATTTCATAAAAATACACTTTGACTATATTCTGTGGGAATGTGAATATTTTGTAAACTGAGATGCTGATAATGCGATGATTGAACGTTTGTTCCAAGAATTATTAATAATGAGCATAAAATGATGATGCAGTGGCAGAACATTAATAAGGCAGTGTCTATTGATAAGGCAAAGGAGTCACATTTGTCTCCCTTGAGCTCCCTATCAAACGTCCAGACGACTGGCAAAAATTTTTGTGTCTGGAAAGGAAAAACAAAGAACGAGTATTGGTCAGAAAAACTCTGCAACTGAAACAGAAAAAGATATACGGGCATTAGAAACATCTGAACAACGGGAGTTTCGAATAGAGCAAGAGGGTTTAAGAGCTTTTACGTCAAGGGAAAGAAAAACTTGAGTCTAAAGTATATGGTTATGCTTCGCAGTGGTGAGGCAAGTCAAGAAGAGTTCAGATCAAGTCTCGGTATATCACCTAGAATTCCTTTTTTCGTATTTTTCGTAGAATGGATAGTCCATTTCCTCTGTGTTGTATTGATTGAGTTATTATTTAACCAATTGGGAGTTATAATTTAATTTTTTGAGATTGTTCTGTTTACCTACAAGTGTAATTATCCCGGGCAACGCCGGGTACCTCTGCTAGTCTTTTTATATACACTGGTGCTCAAAATTAACAGGACAAACACATTTTCGTGGACTTCTCTAAAACTACTGGACCGATTCTATTGAAATTTGGCGGTTGAAGCAAGTTAACAATGCGGATTACGAACCAATAATAATCGTTCAAGTCCTTCTTTACATATGTAAATTAAGCTACTTCGAAATAACTGTCTTTGTGACATCGCTTTAAAAGGCTGCTGCGTGTAAGTTTTGGACATTCTAGCCATTTTACGGAAAGATGGAACATCACCGAAGATTAGAAGATTCCGAAAGATGGAGAGCAGTGGCACGATTGGAGGCTGGACAGACCCAAGCAGAAGTTGCGAGATTTTTTCATGTTTCGAGAAATGTCATCTCGGAATTATGGAGACAGTTCCAAGAGACAGGGACGATATGCAGACGACTAGGGCAAGGTCGCCCTAGGGCTACCTCAAGGCAAGAAGACAGGTATCTTGCTCTAATAGCCAGGCGCCACAGGGAGATGACGGCCACTCAGCTCGCAAACGAGCTCTCGTCTGCTACTGGAACCTCTGTTTCATTACAATTAAATCGGCGGCAATTGTTGAGATTAAATGACGTTTTCGACCCTTAACACTTGAGTTTTGAACATTTTGCATAAGGAACTTTAAGTTTGTAATCATGCAAAGGATCACGCTAGGTACTTTATGACCATCGAACCTGATACACCCTGTATACAGGGTGTAAATGGACAAATTTAAGGATATGTAGAGGATGATGTGATGAACATTTTTTATTAATAAACCCATAGTCCCAAACGAAAAGCGACGGAGCCACAGCATATTTGATGCTCTGTTTTGCGTCAAGCCGTGGAATGGCTGTCTGAATTACGGTGTTGTCACTGCATTGGAATTTCGAGCGTGAAACCTAACACGCGAAAGTATTTCCAATGGAACCGTCCAGCGACCGTTGTATGATTGGTCAGGTGCAACACTTTTGCTGAAAGGTAGGGTAAAGGCGGGTAAGTTTGCCAGTCATGTAAATTGGCCGCATTACAAAAGGAAAAGGAACAATACAGCACAAAACGTAGAGCGCCAAAAAACCTTCACCTTTACGGAATGTTCCAAACTAACAACGGGAATTTCGTACCAACCTGATATGCAAGATTATGTGATTGGAGAATGTGCTGTGCCATTTGAAAATAGCCTGCGAGCTGACAGTCTGCATGAGGCATACAAGATGCAATGACAGGGGACATCGTAGTAAACGTGCCTAGTTCAATGCTTGACAAATCAGGACATCAAACAAGCTGTGGCTCCGTCGTTTTTCGTTTGGGTCTATGGGTTTATTAATAAAAAATGTTCACCACATCATCCTCTACATATCCTTAAATTTGTAAAACGTCGTCCATTTACACCCTGTATACTCAAATGCGTATAAAGAACCAATGGGAGACCAGTGACAAATCTCGAAACTGGATTGGCTACTGTATTCAGTAAAAGAACAATGATATGACGTAATCACGCCTCTGGTCTTCCATTGGTCTTCTCGTCTCGTGCTGTATTATTCCTTCACATCATTTTAGCATTAATAGCTATTCGACATAAACAATCGATTTATCGTTTGCCGTAAACAATCGATAATCCAACACTCGCTTTCAGAAAAAAAAAAACGATTGTAGGCTACATCGAAAAAACGATGTATCGCTAGGCTCTACTGTAGATAGTGAGAAATTTGTCATAATGGTGGACGAATTTTCCAATACCCTTTTCATAGAGTTTGCCGCCAGCATGTTGAGATTATGTCTCCACGGTGTCTTGAAGCTCTTTGTTGGTGCGGAAGTGCTGTCCTCCTAGACCTTTCTTCAGCTCTCGAAAAGAAGACCTTTCTTCACTCGGCGCCAGGTATGGTGATCAAACACTTTCCATAGAAAATGCTGAAGAAGCTGTTGGGTTACCACTGCAGTAATGGTCGTGCATTGTAACGAATCAAAACAATTCCAGAACACAGCATGCCATGGAGACCTATTTCAACATGCTGGCGGCAAGTTTCTACGAAGATTGTATTGGAAAACTCGTCCACCGGTATGAACAATATGTTGATTATGGTGATTATGTTGAAAAATAACTTTGATTATACAGGGTGATCCAAAAGTCAGGAAAAACTTTAAAACTCAATAATTCACACACGAATGCAGATAAAAAGATTCTTTTACAAAGTAACAATTGAAATGAAGGCTGATTTTTTCCAGGAAAAAAATAATGCTAGAATTGTTCAACAGATGGCATTGTCAAGTTACAGACATCACTGTAACGAAATTGTAGGCATAGGAATGCTGTCATTAATCGAGAATGCCCTCTTAGTTAGACTTTATTATTAGAATAAGGAAAGTGCCATTGCGGCATTGCGAGCATACCAACATATGCATGTTAAAGGACCTATGATGTGTGCTGCAGTGACAAAAATGACGCGACGACCCTCACTATGAACTGATGTCGCCCAGAGAGTCGAACAGACAGTACAAACACTATCGGAGATTTCTGCACACAGGGATGCAGTACGCGAGAAGTGTCCCAATGGATTGCATATCCTACAGCAGTGTATGGCGATCACTGCAAATTATCCTGAGGCGATTTCCGTACAAGTTGCAACATAATCATGAACCGACACCTGACGACTTCACGATTTCAGAACAGCAGCACGACTGGCTTTTCACTGTGCATTTCACATTTCGCCCGATCTGACGCCTTGTGACTTTGCCATGAGGATACCTGAAGTCAAAAGTGTACCACGACCAACCCATATAATTGGCACCATTAATCTATTCTATCCGGCAACACATGTCTGCCATGTTGCTTAATGCAGTGAACAGTGTGGTGTCTCGTTTGACGGCTGTGTGCTGAATGACATTCGTAAGCCTATAGTTAATCCAGAAACTTACCGTCTGAAAATGTGCATAAACTGATGTCTGTAACCTACGTTATCTGTTGGTCAAAACTGAACAATTCTAGCATTAATTTTTTTCCTGGAAAATAAATCCAAATTCATTTCAAACGTTTCTATGCAAACAGAATCTTTTTATCTGCATTCGTGTGCAAATTATTGAGTTGATAATTTTCCCTGTGCTTGGCCCCTGATAATAAAATCATTTTGTTATTCACATTTGTCTTTATTTTATGTCCCATCGGAGGTTGAAAATAAAATAGCCCTTGTAATTAATTGTATCGCTGATGATAGTAGCAAAAAAGAATTTTTAAAATATATAAATCATTTTGCTTCTATAATTAAATAATGGTGAGAGCAGTTTATTACGCAAGCTCTTCACAAGATGCCAACTGCCCTTCTGATTCATCGTTAGCACCCATCTCGGAAACCAATGACGTACACGCGCTTAAATTGGAACGATTAACGGGCTAGTTATTCCCAGTGAACCGTCCAAGTTTCGTGGAGATAGGTGGCATAGGAGCTGAGTTGCCAACAAATTTGCTCTTGAACTTCTTACGAAACAGGGATTTCCCCGATCCCAAGATCTGTAATTCCCAAGAGATTTGTTTTAAAATCTCTTTGGTATTTTCAGAAACTTAAAGATGTGGGGAGAGGGGGGCGTTACTTAATTTTGTATGCACGGAGGGGGCGTTCATAGAAATAAGTTTGAGAAACACTGGTCTAATCGATGTTTTTATTCTCGAAGCAATTTTCGAACTGAGAAAAAGCAATTTCATAAATTTGTAAGTTTATTTTGTGTTTTTTAACTACAAAAAAACGAACAAAAGAGATAAAATAAATGTTAAATGTAAACGAAATAAAAAATTATTATGAAAATTATTTTTAACATAAAGAAATAGCATTTTCTGTTGTTGAAACTAAGGCTGATGGTATTGCCTTAGCAAATGCCAGGATTTATAAAGATAATCATGTACCTGAAAAACATTAAAAAACATAAAACCTGAATCATGAAACATTAACTTTAAAGTGGGGGCCTATCTCATGAATTAAAGAAACAAGTGAAGAAAAAAAAATATTCAAAAAAACACTTATGTCAAAATTAGGTACACATAGCGCCATCTCTTGTGCAAACAAACAAACATAAGCCAATTCTACTTACATACTTACTTACTTTTCAAACCCGCTTATCCGTTAGGGTCGCGGGGGTAGCAGCCCTATGGAGGATCTCCAGCGATCGCGATCTTCCGCCATCGGGCGCATGTCCTCCTTGGTTAACCCAGGCGACTCGAACCCAGATTCTCCATGTAGTCTAGCCACCTGGTTCTGGGGCGACCCCTTGGTCTCTTACCCACTAGCTTGGAAAATAACAACTGCCTAGGAAGGCCAGTTTGTGCCATACCAGCGTATCTGAGATCTCTCAATGCGGAGAAGTAGCGGCTCAACACCTAAGGACTCCCTTATTGTGTTGCTGTGCACTCTATCTAGTAGGGTAACACCTGCCACACTTCTCAGAAATCTCATTTCGGTCGCGATGAGCACTCTTTCGGTCATGACCATAGGTGAGAATGGGGACAAAGATAGATTTGAAGACGGAGAGCTTGGCTTTGTCACCCAGCTCGCGTTTCGTTACCCCGGATCGCCACAGTTCACGTCTCTCACAGCTTGCTGCACCAATCCGAGCATCCAACTCTTTTTCTTGCCGTCCATCACTCGTGAATGCAATCCCGAGATATTTGAACTTCCCCACCTGTCTCAATCCGATGTTGGGGAGCGCACTAAGCAGGCTGGCTGTCTTGAAAGGACCAGAACTTCAGTCTTAGCCACACTGGTTTTCATCCCAGCTTCTTCACATTTGGCTGCAAACCGGTCTAATGCATGCTTAAGTTTTGTGCGAGAAGACCCAAGATCGTCAGCAAAGAGCAACCTCTCCACCAAGCAGTTGGCCACACAAACACGCTCATCGCCTCGGCTGCCCCTGTCTATCCCGTCCATAAAGATAATGAACAAGAGGGGCGACAGTACGCACCCACGCTGAACGGTCTTGACTTAATGCCATTTATCCGGACACACATCTCAGAGCTTTCGTACAGAGACATGATAGCAACCAGTAATTGCCCATCTACTGCGTACTCTTGCAACACTTGCCAGAGCTTCTCCCGAGGGCCAACTCTGTCATATGCTTTTTCGAGGGCCACAAAGCAAGCGTAGACATCTTATGCATACTCCCAGGATTTCTGAAGATTTGCCTTAGAGAAAAGATGTGATCCGTCGTGCTTCGGCCAGGGCGGAAACCACACTGCTCCCACGACAGTTTGGAGTCGACTGTTTCCCGAACTCTCCTCTGCAGACACTTAGCGTATACTTTCCCAGGAATGCTGAGCAAAGAGATGCCGTCTCTCTGATCTCCCTTTTTGAAGATAGGGATCACAATTTCTGTCTGCCATTGCTTAGGGGCCTGGCCAGATATCCAAGCAACCTGACACACCCGAGTTGGTTGGGTTAGTATTCTATTCATACTAATCCACTCCCCCCTTTGGATGTTTTAAATTTTTTATTAGATTCATGCATGGTCACCGATTTTACGTTTGTGTACAAAATTTCAGCAAGATCGGACTAGAGGAAGGGTTTGAAATATTGATCACAAGATTTCATCCACCAAACATGACCCAAATGGCGAAGTTGTAAAAAAAGCAGTGGCCCAGTCAACATAGAGAGCAATATGACTCGCCCGTCTCAACTGACTGAGGCGACGTTGGAGCTAAGGCGGTATTGCCTTAGCAAACTCGTTAGATCTTTAAAGATCTCAAAAATACAAGATCCCGAAGATCTACAGGTGCAGGTGATGGAGTGCTGTACCCAACTTAAAACACCTCACAAAAGGCAAAACACGGACACCGTCTGCAAGTTGGGCCACAGCTTTCGCTGATCGGAAGTTAACTTCCGACACTTAACCGCTCCGTCCGGCGTCGTTGTAGCTAAGGCTGGATTGCCTTAGCAAAAGCCCTCAGATCCGTCAAGATCTAAAGAGATCTTTGAAACAGATGCAGCTGTTGGAGTGCTGCACCAAACTTAAAGATAAACACCTCAAAAGAGGCAAACCATCTCACCAGAGGCAAATCTTAAACATAAAATAGACTGATATCTCAAGAGTATACAAAAGGCCAGTGGCCGAGCCAGTACAGAGAGCAATTTAACTCGCTCATCCAAACTGGCTCAGGCCTGCTGATCTGTGCCATCAAAATTCCGATCAGGAAGTACCCTCTGAGGGGCGCATCGGCCGATCAGTCAGAACCTAATGTCATGTCCGCTCCGACCACTCGGGCAGGCAAAAAATAAAACAACTTAAATGTCGATTTCAGCAAGCACCACGTCCAATTTGATTAAGCATTAAGTTCACGTCGTTCTTCTCGGGTTACGCTAAAAGTAGTTTGTTACAAGTAAATATATTCCATATTTCGAAATTCGCGAAATAAATTAATTTTTGAACACAATTTTCAAGTGTTTATGATAAAAAATGGTATTTTATATTCCAAACGTATTCTACAATCGATTATATTGGTTGTATTTGGAAAAATCGGAAAAATTAAATTTTGTCGATCCCAGTGCCATCTATTATGAATCGAAATTTTTTTTAGACAAATGGTCTACGTAATTTTAGACGTAAATTCCGAACCTGCAATAAAAATGGGGGTTCCTATTTAAAATTTCAATTTGATATACTTCACCACTAGCTGAAGCAATACAACCTGTTTTTCATACGCTTCTAGGTAAGGGCTATGATCATTTTTCAATCAGGAGAGTGGCGCCATCTAACGTGCAATTGTGCAAATTAAGGCTGGT
The DNA here is from genome assembly GCA_023313115.1 of Rhysida immarginata. Lineage (NCBI taxonomy): Eukaryota > Metazoa > Arthropoda > Chilopoda > Scolopendromorpha > Scolopendridae > Rhysida > Rhysida immarginata. The sequence goes on along the minus strand of JAHWFO010024642.1, from coordinate 902,994 downwards.
TCGATTTACATGATGGTCCAAATTACACGGGTCTCCCTTCCACCTATGAGCATTACATTATGGCCACCTGTTTAATACGACGTCGGACCATCTTTCGCCCGCAAACCGTAGACACGCGGTGAGGCAAAACTCGATAAGGTGCTGATAAGTAGTCTGGTACCAAGCTCTCACCAGCTGATCCTCCACCCATACATTGTGAAGTGGTCGTGTGAAAATCCGTTTTTCTGGATCGAACCACAAATGCTCTATCGGGTTGATGTCATGGGAATTCGGAGGCCAACACACGACTTCAAAGTCAGTAGAATGTTCCCCGAACCACTCCATGATGATTTGGGCCTTATACAGTCAGTGACAAAAAATTAGCACCACCATCATTTTCACTGAAATTCTTTTAATGAAACAAAATTCCAAATGCTCTTTTGGAATACAGACACTTAATATCTTCAGAAACAATCTAGCTTCATAAAAATAAATTGAATGTCCACTTATAATTTAAAAAAAAAATTGTTTTACTCAGGTGATATTTCTGAGTGACAAAAAATTAGCATCAGCTACAAAAAAATGGTTTCGCCCTAAAGCTAGGCTCATTTAACTCAAGTAGGGGTGATATATTTACTTTATCATGTAGTAAGAGCAATTACTACAAGTGAAAAACTTAATTAATAAACATACAACAATATGGGACGTGGTTTAGTGCTGTCAGAGTATGAAAGAGGTCAAATTGATGCCTTCAAACAAGATAACATCTCTATTCGTAAAATTGGGCATCGTTTGAAGAGAAGCCCAAAGGCTATTTCCAACTATTTGAGAAATCCTCAGGAATATGCAGTTTACAAGGGTTCTGGAAGACCTCGTGCCCTTAATGGAAGGTCAGTTCGTCAGATTGTCAGAGCTGCATCCAACTCAAGTCAAACAGCAAAACAAATTCGTGATGAACTGCAGCTCGACACAAATCTGCGAAACGTTCAGCGTGTGATCCATGACTGCCCGCATCTTCTGCGACAGCACATCAAGAGGAAGCTACCACTCACTAACCGTCATCAAGAAAATAGACTTCAGTTTGCCAGAAAATACATGGGTTGGACTTCAGAATGGCAAAATGTCATATTCACAGATGAAAAGAAGTTCAACCTTGACGGACCAGATGGATTCTCATACTATTTTCACGATTTGCGAAAAGAAAAACAAGTTCTTTCATGAAGACAGCTTGGCGGTGGATCTGTAATGATCTGGGGAGCAATTGGTTTCCAGAAGAATTGTGACTTGAAGTTTCTCAGTGGACGAATCAATGCACAAGGGTATTTGTCAATGCTGAAAGACATTTTCCCTGATTTTGGACCAATTATGGCTGGAAATGATTGGGTATTTCAGCAAGATAATGCTCCCATCCACAATGCACATGTTGTAACACGGTGGTTTGAGGAAAAAAACATCACTGTTCTGCAATGGCCAGCTATGTCACCTGATTTGAATCCCATTGAGAATATTTGGGGGTTGCTATCACGTAAAATGTATGAAAACAGTTGTCAGTACAAAAATGCTTCTGACTTGAGATGTGCCATCATTGATGCTTGGGAAAATTTAGATCATTCATTGATTAAAGGATTAATTACTAAGATGCCTAATCGTATCTTTGAGGTAATTTCACAAAAAGGCAAATCCACCACATATTAAGACCATTCAGAGGATTTTTTTGTAGCCGATGCTAATTTTTTGTCACTCAGAAATATCACCTGAGTAAAACAATTTTTTTTTTTAAATTATAAGTGGACATTCAATTTATTTTTATGAAGCTAGATTGTTTCTGAAGATATTAAGTGTCTGTATTCCAAAAGAGCATTTGGAATTTTGTTTCATTAAAATAATTTCAGTGAAAATGATGGTGGTGCTAATTTTTTGTCACTGACTGTAACATGGTTGGAATAGGCCATAACCATCAGGGAACATTGTGGCCATGAAGAAGTGAAGCTGGTCTGCAATGATGTTAACATACCGAATAGCTATCAGAGATTGTTGCATACGAATGATGGTTCGCTACCGTGACCCAAAAAATTTGTCCTTATGGTTGTCTCCACCTTTTAGTCATATAGGTCGGTAGGCTTCGCCAGGTTCGATAAAAGAAAACAAACTATGGGGATAATTAGGCGAAGGGACTCCAAAAAGATTTCGTTAATCTTCTTCTCGTATAATACAATTTACAGAAGGAGGAATTAATCAAGCAGAAAAAGTTTTGGATAGTTAGTTTTGTTAATAAGATTTCTTAGTTTTATTTACTTTATTTAGAACTACACAATTGATTATTCTGTTTAAGACTTAATTCTTCATATTCATGAATAAATTCAGTTTAATGTAAATGTTAGAATCATATTATCATCATTTTAACTGAATTGATTATCCAGCCGATAGGAAAAGAACACATAAGGAATGCAGAGTATTGTATAATTAGATGATCAACTTTGGAGGGGTGGTAGTATCGGTGATTCTAAGCAAAAAACTTCATATGAACATGGATCCGAATTTGAACGCTAACTGAGATATGAACAGAAATAATTTGGATGGACCTCTTCATGGATGCCACTGCTAGTCTAAATAATTTCTTACTCATGTAATCTTACTTTAGATGCACTTGATGTTGATGCATTTCCCACTCTTCTCTCGATGTCTTGAAGCAAAACTTGGCCATTCATCATTTTGTGTAGTCTAGCGGTCGCTGATTCTTCTATTTACTTGCTTACCATTTGCTCAATACAGCACGGAGTGCTTCCTCTGTCGTCTTTCCACTCTTTCTCAATAGTCTGCTCACTCTTCATTATCTCCAGTTACTGATCATTTTTAAAGATTTTCAAGAAATTGTTAAGTACTAAGAACTCTCTTTTCTAAGAAAAGCCTGAATAACAGGAATTCTATGCATTGTTACAAATTGAAATCTTATCTATATTGCACAAAGTTTGCCTTGCATTGTTGGTCATGAGATATTTCTCATTAATATGACTTGCCATCATAGTGAATATCGATTTATTTATCGTTAATTATTATTTTTTTGAAATCTGAGGTAGACAATGACCTTCCTCATACTTTGAAGGTCAAGTATGCAAAATTTCATCAAAATCGGAATAAAACTGTAGATTTATATAAGAAACAAACAAACCCACTCACAAACATCCTTCTTTAAATAGATAGATAGATGAGCATAAAATGATGATGCTATGACAGGACATAGACAAGGTCATGTTCATCGAGCAGGCTAAAGAGTGACACGTGTCACCTTTAGCTAACTAACTTCCAGATGACTGGCAAAAATTTGGGTGTCAGGAACACTTGAACAGTGTAAAACCTTCCTGACGAGACGGCAGCTTCCCCTTTTTCTTCCAATGTGTTGGGAATGTAAGGACACTGGTTGTTCTTGGGAGAAAGTTTACGACATAATCAATAACTAAGCATACATCAACTCGACTCCTCAAATCAAAAAGCACACTGTATTGTGTTCTTTAATAATCGTTCGAAGGATAGATTGGTGACGTCGAAGAAACGAACAAGTATTGATAGGTCAGAGAAGGCAAAAACTTATCCAGGCGTCGGAAATAACAACGGGAGCTTTGTATACAGTAGAAAATAGTAGAATTACTGAAAATCAATTTGAGTTATTATTTACCTTCTTGAGGTTATTCTGTTTACCTACAACTGGAATTATCCCGGGCAACGCGGGGAGCCTTTACGAAAAATGTTGTTATTCAAGATCTGCTGAATTAAACTCAAATTTCTCAATTGAAAAATGTAATAAAAAATTTTTAAATGTAAACTCAAATTTCATAAATTATAATGATTAAGCCATAAAAAAATTGAAAAGTTGTCCGTCATTTTTGACGGGTATATCAGCTAGTATGTAAAATAAAACAAAATTAAAATTGCGTACGCTTTGTGTTATTGGCGGTATATTAAGTTTTGTTTGTTAAGTTTTAAGCTAAATATTTACCCACTTATGCAAATAAAAATCGATTGCAAATAAGTGGTGTAAAAATTTGTTAATGGGGGCTCATGGTTGCTTGGGAAGGTGGAAAAAGGGTGAGCATAGAAAGTGCAGGAAATCCTGATTCCGAATGATTCCTTCGTCCTTTTCATGGCTTTTTGTGAGAGCTTTGTCGTGGATGGAATGGAAGTCGTCGGTAGTGATGGGAATATACTTCGCACTATTGAAAAGCAAAGCACGAAAACATTCGACGCCGTCGATCTATCAAGCAGCGCCACCTAAATGGGAAGAGACTTCTTCCTTCGCTATCGGTTTTCCATTTCACACGCTTATTTATCTTATATGAAATGCGAGTCTGCACTTGATTCGTTTCGACGAACGTTTATCAGGGAACCTCGCCAAAAGACAAAAAAAATAAAAAAATCTTTCATTTAACGATCAAAGAGTTCAAGTGCAACGATCTTGTTGAATTACCCAATGTTTCAATTCAATGACTCCCGAGAAAATGGAAAGATTAATGATGCTGTATTCGGGGAACTTGCATACTGGTGTCGATAAATGCATGGTGAACATAAAGTCTTTACCTGATAAAGAAAATTAATAAAAAAAATTAATACAAAAAACTTATTTTTTGTATTATGATGACCACCCCAAAAAGTTTTTTAACTGCTGGTACAGTAGGAGCCGAAGCGATGTAGGCGACTCTATATCGATCATATTGAAAATGGCATCTATGAGAAGGAAAGCTCAACCCGTTCTGACTACCAACTATGGGCAATTTATCAACAGAACGGTATCCCGCCACATTGGGCATTATCAGTTCGTGAATTCCTCAATTCAACGTTTCCCAACCGCATGGTTTGGAAGAGATGGTCCTACAGAATGGCCCCCACTTTCTCCGGATATTACACTTTTAGACTTGTTTCTGTGGGAATATGTTAGGATAAAGGGTTTGCTAAAACCATGTGAACTCATTAAAGGCAAGAAAAACGGTTGCGATATCATCGGTAACAGAAGACATGCTGGCGAATACGTGGCAAGAAATTAAATGTTGTCTAGATGTCTTCAGAACTACAAAAGGTGCATATGTTGAAGGGTGCTAACGATGTGAAGAAAAACTTTTTTTAGAAGAAGATCATATATCTAATATAGGTTTTTCATTAATTTTCTTTCAAGTAAAGACTTTATGTTCACTCTATTATATCGTCGAAGAGAAATTTATTTTCTTATGTAGTTTCTCCCTGTCACTCGTGCGCAGATAAATTTTAATTTAGGTAACAAAAGTGGGAGAAATGAAGACATCCTTGGATTAGAAAAATAATTAGTTTAATTGCGAATTTCAATAAATTGTAACACAGGACTTTTAAACTTACAGGGATGCAAATTTCAAATAACACAGAGCTTCAATGATTTTAACTTATCACATATTTTGCCAATTAGTAATTTCAATAGAATTAAAGTAGAACTCAATGCAAACACACTTCTTAAAATTGAGTAACACGAATGTTTCACAAAGTTGATAGGTGAAGCCCTCATCAATGGACCAATGGATATAGATAATATTTATGAGTAAAGGAGAAAGGCCTAGGGCGTAAGCAATTTATGCACTTTCCACATAGCCAATATTATCGATTGATCGAATCATTTTAATCGAAATGAAAATACGCTGTAAATTGATATTCCTTGGTTCAAGGTTTCTAACGAAAATGATTGTACTATAATTGCCAGGTAACTCAAAAAACACGTTGGAGAAATACTTTTCAAATTACAGCTGACGAATATAGAATGAGGAAATGAAATATCGGAAGCTCATTACTTGAAGCATTTATTTGGCAAGCTTTCACAATGTCGTACGTTAGAAATTTTAATCCTAATAAAAACTTTTCCCTGTTCACGTTTCGCTAATGATTGAGAGATCTCATTCACTCAAGGAGCCTTATCATGCTCTACCATTTTTTTCCAAGCTTACTTTCATGAAAACTCTCTTGTGGCATTCTCACGTTATCCGAGGGGAGGTCCAATGATAAGCGTTTATTTGTCTCGCGCTTACATCTCTCCTGCAAGTTCATTTCGTCTTTTCTCTCTCTTCATCGTAAGCACGGGTGACGTCAAATGCTGAGAATAAAATTACCTTATAGGGTATTTCTTAATATCTGACCGTGACATTCCCATTATTAAGACAAGTACTTGTATGTGAGTGAATGTCAAATTTCTGATCTCTGTGACTATGGCGTTATTATTAAAGATTATGTCATATAATTTCTTTAATAAACGTTTGTGCTAGATATGAACTTCTAATAACAGTGCTGTTCCATTCTACCATCAGAGGAAATCGGCAATTCTTCTATATATGATCTGAAATATTGAGACACGTCAATATTTATATTAAACGACCTTTAATTATTCTTAATTGTTTTAAGATTTTGTTTTTAATGGGCGATAGTAAAGGTACTTTGAAGTAAATCAGAGCAAGAAAATTGGTTTAAATTTAAAAAGAATTTCGTACTTGATATAATTTCAATTTTAATGATCCCACCAAAACTATTCCTTTTTACTTTGTTTGAAGTGTCATAAAGTAAACGGTAGATTAAGATAAATAATAATAATAATAATAATAATAATAATAATAATAAAGGAATAATATAGATAATTGTCCTTCGCCATCCACAGTTCTAATGATTACAAACTTTTAATATTTAAATTCCCCATTTTACTTTGATTATTAAACTAATTACATATTCCTGAATTCGCATTAAAATATTCGCTCAAGGTTTCCCTATTGGAATAAAACTATTGCGAATGCCGAGGGACATTCAAATTACGTATAAAGATTCCCATATTTGCTAAAGTACACAAGGTACATGCGCAAAGAAAAAAAATAGGTCGAGCTTATATTTTGAATGCAATTCATATATTAACTTAAAATCTTTTTTTTTTTTTCGCATAGATTACTAATGATTTTTTTTTCATTTCTCTCTATTTGTTTCCCCCCGTTCCTTCATGTTTTCATTGATTTTATTCTTTTAAACTTCATACATTCTCTTCTTGTGTGTGTCTTTTCTCTTTGTTTTCATGTCTGTTACTAATTTAATTCATCTCATCCTCTTAAAATATATCGTCTGTCCCTCTACATTTATGGATATTATTATTATTATTATTATTATTATTATTATTATTATTACTTCTACTGGTGTTACGTCGTCGTTATGTTTGTTTTTGTGTTTTTTCTTTTGTCCGACCCCTTCCTGACACTTTCAACAGCTGCTGTCGCAGAGGGTGGGAACGACCCGAAGCAGTTCTAGCGAAACTTACGTGGCCAATTCGAATCACGAGCTCTGGGAGCACATGATCAAATATGGCGTCCGTACGATTGAGGACGGCGTCGCGAAACTCAGGTAAGCATGGATGCCTTATTATTTTTTTTTAGAGATGTTATGTTGATTTTTGAGAACCCTTAGACGATAAAAAAAATAACCTTGTAATCCAATAGTTGGATATTCAAACACTGTAATGTTTATATTTCCATGTTTCTCAAATATCCATTATATATTCCTTGACAAAAACAAAAAACAAAAAACTCGACGTACCAACAAGAGTGTAAGCAATTGACAGAAAGTTGGTACGTTAAAATTTAATGTACTTGTATTGAAGAAGAAATTATTAAAATTTCAGAAGCAAAGGAAAATTTATTGGACAGGCAATTACATATTTTAATGAAATCAGTATGGCATTGATCTACCTCCGGCCTGAATACAAGTTTTTATACTATGTGGATTCACAAAGTTGCAAGATGTTATTCTGATGGATGTCTTTCCAATGATCTACAGTTGATGGGCTAATGAAGTTTCGTTACTTTCGAATCATTTTTCCGGGATGGGTCGATTTTTTGTCAAAGTCCTACTTGTTTTTTAAGAACCAAGTATGTCATAAAATGTAAGGTTTGTGATTTATTGTATTCTTTATTTCTCACATGTAAGGTAAAATATTTTTATATAAATATTTCCTATGCTAAACCAATAGAGCTAATATTTTTTCTCAGCAATTAACCTTTACAGCATTTTACAGCTTTTGGTTATGTTAATATATGCGATTATACCTTTTCTGTGAGTAAATTATTAAAAACCGAACGTTTTCGTCGACTTACTTATCTGTATACTGTGCAACACGTATCGCTCAGTCCGGCACTACTTAATTTTCACTTACGCAGTCTCATGGTATACATATAATACGAATTATATGATGTTACTTAACATTTTAAGGGAATGTTTATGTCCATTAATTATATTGTAGTTTATTATTTTAGGAGAAAGATCAAATCAAGTAGCACAGGCGGACCCAAAAGATTGCCAATCTTGAGGGCTAAAGAGAAAGCTGGGATAAGTTATATGTCAGTAAAAGAAATAATTTCTTTGTATAGCGTTTTTCTTATGATATGAGAAAAATGAGTTTTAATTTGCTTCGCTTGCACAGTGGTTCTAGCATATATCCACATCGTTTATTGTTAAAACTACTGCCATTTTGAAGTCAGTACCTAGAAACAACGTGTACCAAAAGAATTACTTATGGTTCATTCAAAACAATGCCCATTCAAGAAAACTGAAGACGTTGTGCTCAGAGTAGCTCGACAGAAAAACCACCTAGAACAAGATAATATTTGTGTATTTGCAATGTAGGATATGTCTAACGCCTTCAACAAATTGTTTCATGCCCTAAAACTCATGCATAGTGGTTTCCCTGTTTAAAAAACACATTGTTTCATTGTTTAGAAAATAAATTGTTTCATTGTTTTTAATTTTGTACATGTATTCGGTTGTTAAATCGGTATAGTAATAAAGAGCATTTACCAAATTATTTGTATTTTGTCTTGTTTTAATTCGTGCATGAAAGGGTTAATAGTCTGGCATTCTTTTGAGTTTTGTTTAGGTGTTTTTAGGCTATCGCTTAGAAAATTTGGCAAAGGACATAAGCACAACGTATATCTCTCGATTACATATAGGCGTTTTATTTCGTATGAGAAATCTGTACATTTGTATAACCTGTAAATTATTATTATTCATTGGACAATGAACAAACTCTGATTTTTTCGAAAATCAAGTCCCAGAGGCGGACTCGACAAAAGCGGATGTATCGGTGCATGAGTTTCTGTTTCAACGGTTCTCGTCCTCAAAACAAATTTCACAGGAACATCAAATTCATCAACCCTTTTGCACGTGCGTACAAAATGATGAAGGCCGCTCCACAGGAAATCTTCAAATGTGGATTATACAGCGCCATCCCAGAAGATATAATTTTTCATCCCTTCGTTTTTGATTTTTTTTTTTTTGATTTTTTTTGAGATTTTTCTTTACTTCCTAAAAAATCCCGCTTTTTTCCCGAATATTTATATTCCCGTTTTCATTCCACAAAGACAAAATATTTTCCGCATTTCAAGAAAATTCCCACAAATTGCAACACTGGTCATTGCGAACGTTTTGTCGCAGCTAAAGCTTCTTCTTGGAATGTTTTCACAATTTGATTAAAAAAGTTGAAGATAAAGCTTTGAATTAAACTTCCTTGTCATTCGACGTTTACCTTTAGAATAAGAATTTATAAGAGATCCATGAAAGTTGATCGATGAACGTCAGAAATCAGCAAATGTATCATCTTTCTTAGATGGAGGAGCCTCTTTAAAAGATGTCATTTAATTATTAAGATTGATGAATGAATCAAAAAACGATCATTTTCTCTTAGAAGGGGGACGTGAACGATCTACCAAATACATAGCAAAGAGAAACGAGATGAATAATGAATTCAAGCCTCATTCTTGCTACAAAAAATGAGATTCGAAGTCGATATACCTTGGTATTTAAGAAAGCATTTAAGGATGAAGTTTCTTGGGCTTACCTTAAAGTTTTATTTTTAGCATAGATAGGTATTTTAAAGTACCTTTTAAATAAAGTTTAAGTTTATTCTTCAAAAGATTTTTAGAAAAGTTTAATCTTTAAGTGTGCTTTATAAGTTGTACTGTATCTTTATTGTATGAAGTGTATTGAATGAAACAGTTGAAGTGTCGATTTTTATTTTAAGTGGATTAATCAGTTATTTTAAAAGAGAACGATCATTTAAACATGTACTCTTTGGAATTGCTTTCTAGGTCAGAGGGCTTTGAAGTTAGAGAGGAAGAAATGTAGATGGAGATGAAGGCGGGGGAAGGGTGGCGATGCCTTATCACGCACCATTCGCTCGAATAGATGGCGAAAGAGCAATTGAAATGCGTCATGAAGATGTCACGAGACACGTGACACAAACGGTGCTATCAAAGTAGAACGGAAGGGGGGGGGGGGGAAAACGCCCCTCATGCTGTGAGAGGAAGAAAACCTCCTCAGGTGAAGTAATCCAATCACTTTACGGAAGAGAAATCAATAGTAGAATCTCCCATCCATCACCCTCCCACCCACTCACACACCACCTTCCGACTGGTATCGTTCCCGCTGAATTACAATTCAACATAGAGCAACAGAATTCCTCATGTGCTTTCATTCATTTCACAAGCCTCCTAGTTGTAGGAGTACAAACCTAACAACGCGCGTCAATCCACAGAGGAAATGCTGCAAGAGAAAACGAAACTTAGCATGCATACCTTGAACAAAGAAGTATTATCTGAAAAAATTATATTAATTTCAAACAATTTCACGTGCCCTGTGGCTGATTGTACAGGAAGTTTAATAATTATAATTAATAGATCACTATTCGTTTACCCGAGTTAGGATAAAAGGTTTCTTTCAACAGCCACAATAAATCACAGAGTCCTTAACGCAATGATTTGAATCGTCATCGATCTCGCCACATCTACTATTTGGATAGTAGAGACAAAATGAAACACACGCACCGAAAATCTTTGAGGTGCGCTTTTTGTTGTGCTTTGATTGTAAATGAAGCGCATTTGTTTTGGAAGACTTATGCTTGTTTCGACTCCCCAATAAGCTCCCAGGACACCGCTCCTTTTATCATAAATAACGTCACGTTTTTCGCTCAGAAAACGCCGAATTCTGCAACTCAGCAGGAAAGATTGCTATTTTTGAAAATAGCGAAACCTGCTAGTTCGAATGATACCAAATTTGAGATGGGTTTAGAGAACAACCTGCAACTTTCGCTTGTTACTCATCTTGCTTATCTATGAAGTCTTTGTTTACATTTTTTCCTTTCTTATTCTCTTCATTGTGGTATGAGGAGGAGCACTATAAACAGCCTGGATCTGTTGGGACTGTTTATAAATAACTTCGCTCTCTAGCCTTTTCTTCAATAGTAAAATAATTATATTTTTATCCGCCTACCGAATTATACAGCTTTGCGCCATTACGGAACAAGTGCCTGCATGCTTTTCCTATACCACCTTAAAAGTCATGATTCATTCGCTGCATAAGTCACGCCTTCATCATTTCCAAACTTTGGATCTGTGACGTTTCACGTGTTTATTAAGAATTTTGTGCTTATGGGTCCATAGAGGTGAATTTTAGTGAATAAATAAATAATAATAAACTTAGATGTGGTCTTTTGAAGTAAGGGTTATCTAGAAGTGAGTAACATATAGACAAGGGGGCTTTTTTGAATTTTCTTAATGACTGGGTCTACAATAGAGTTGCAGATATTTTATAAAATTGGATAAATTGAGCTTGGTTTGATGAGATGCTGTGTGGAGGAGAGTGTCAGTGTGAAGCGGAAATGATGATTATTGTGATGTAAAGGTGAATTAGGGTAATTTTGATCTTTTAATGATGATTATTGTGATCTTTTAGGGTAATCTTTGATCTCAGTGGTTAATGAGATGATACTATTCATTATTATATAAAGAGGATCTTTCATGAGTTTGGAAATAGGAAGGTCTTGAATAAGAAAATGTGGATTTTAAAGGATTTTATTTAGCCTTCTTCGTTTTTCTTTGAGCTGAAAGTGAGGCCGGAAGTGGCGAAGTTATAAATAGAAGCATCAATGTAGAGGGAGTGTGAGACGGGTTCCTTTGACTTCTATAGTGGGCTGGTGGAACAGTGAGTTCCGACTGGGATGCAGAATATACAGAGATGGAGAGCAAATGTTGAGAGGGGGGGAACACCAACTATTATTTGGTTAATGATAAGCTCATTCATCTGAGTAACAGAAAAAATGGGAAATTTTCTTCTTCCCTCCATTTCGCTTCATAAGGAGTTTCACCAAGATTTGGTTAAAGTGGAGTGAAGTGGTATTTAAAGTAAATTGGCCTTAAGTGGCGTATTATGCGAACTTCTCCTGTGAAGAAGTATTATAGAAAACCCCCTTCATTATGTTAAGGAATATTATGAAAGCCCCCACCATTAAGTAAAGAAGTATTATGCAAACATTAACTGAGTGATGAGTATGTGACATGAACCCTGGCCCTAAAAGGAAAAGTTATGCAAAAGTCCCCTAGCGTAAAAGGAATAATGGAATTGACAATGTTAATGAGCGATAAAAAACAGCGACTCTACAAGTTATAAAGGGAAGACGACTTCTCAGTGGTACAACACGATTTTGCAAGTGGGAGGAGGAATCCTCAGGATACTACATAAATTGGGAAAGCAACCAAGATCCGTCAAGTTATGAATCAGCTTCATCAGATTGAGTGCAGGAATCTGTTGAACTCACTTTAGACAATCTGAGGATCTTATTGACTCATGAAGTGATAGATCCGGATTCCTCTCTCAAAGCACAGCGATTGATCTTCACGTGGAATTTGTATGCATTGTTTATGTGAAATTTAAGTGTAGTGTTTACAGTGCTTTTGGATATATCTCTCTCAAAAGGTCGTGATACTATTGTGGATATAAATTTTCAGGTTGGCGAATGTACTTGTAAGTGATAAAATTTACTTGAACTTGTTTAATGTATAAGAAAAGATAAAAGTGATCTCTTGAACACTAAGATAACTAGTAGTTAACATTAAGAATAAGTGAAACCCCTTCAGAGTAGTCACTTGAGCACAATTTATTAAGTTTACTGAAATTTACATTCATTTAGAATAATATAAGCTTCTCTTCTCATATCTTAATTAAGCAGCTGCATTCTTTCAGCATTTTAGTATAGTCATTCTGATTCATTAGTTACTTTTAGATGTTAAGCTTATTTACATATTATCTCCTTTTCCAATCCAATATTTATCTTGAAATAAACATTAATTTTGTTATGATTCTAACACTTTGCCTGTTTGTTTTTTTTTTGTTTTTTTTTTTGAGATAATTCACTCTCGAATCATTTTCACATTTATTTTACTTTAAGAACCCGACACTCTGACTGTTGATTATATAGTGGATTTTTTAATTGGAATTTTGCTGTGATTGAGCTAGCCTATTCTGGGAGGGGAGGTCAACATTGTAATCAACTGGTAGAGGTCACAATGGCTTCCCAACGTGGGGCATTACGGCCATGCAAATAATTGGTGTGGAGTATGTCACAGATCTTTAATTTTCTTTTTAAGTTTTGCATTTAAAACTTTTTCAAATGCAAAGTTTCTCCAATTAAATCTCTATATATTACAAATAATGTACATGACCACCAATGTTTTCATTATATAATTAAAAATAAAAAATAATATGACAATATTTGGGCTTTGGATTGTGGTCACTGAAACTACAAATAATAAATAAATATAAAAAGTTTTAATTGAGGAAACTTAACCATTTGTCTAAGAAATTTGTTGAAAAAGAAATAATCTTTTTTTTTTGATAAAGCATTTTTACTTTTCATAAGATTGCTTAATATGAGTGGTTAGCAAGAACATTTTACTTTTTATAATGTCTGTTTTTATCCCTTTTAAAAATATTTTTCAATTGCAAATATCTCAAAGTTAAATTTATAATTACAAATAGGCATGGACATCAATGACCGTATTTGGCCTTTATTCAACATTCACGTATTTGATAAGTTTGTAAAATATTCGTGATTAATAAGAATGTCTTACCTTTTTTATTCGTGATTAATGTGCATTTTTTCCTATAAATATTTACAAGAAGCAGATGTTAAACATGAGATACACTGTATTTTGTTCATCTTACTCGTTGATAAAATAAATAAATGGTAATAATATGAATGTCCTTTAATTAATGATGCATTAAATTAAACAATTTTATATGATATTTGTTGAAAAATAAATTATTAAAGCATTTTTTATTTCTTATAAGTTTGTTAAATATTAGCGGTTAGCAAAAATTTTTTACTTTTTTGTAATGTGTATCTTTTGTATAAACATTACAAATTTAAAAACAATATGATCACATGGATTGTTCTTTGGGGATTGAAACTTAAATAGTAATGATATGCAAGCTCTGTAATTAAGGATAATCTAAAAAAATGATTGTGCTTAAGACCACACGACTGTAGTGAAAACTTTTATGGCGACTGTAATCGATTCTAAGTAATACATAGGTGAATGATATATATATTATTATGGGTGTTATTACTGGACGAATCAGGAACAAGCCATAAATTAATATTATATCTTATAAAACCATTTATTTTTATTCGTTTTCTCATTAGATCTTTACTTATGCAGGGTGCTTTTAAAAAGGATGTCGTGAGATATCTAGCGATTTCTGCTCCTTAAAATAAACATAAGTTTCCTCATACGTTTTGTCGAAATTGCATTTCTTAAATGAGTAAACAGCTCGTGAAGTTTGGTTAAACTCCGCCCATAACGTAAACAAAAGCGAATGAATGACGTTAGTAAATCATACAGTTCGTTGAACACTCGCTAGTATGAATGTGCATCATACCGCAAAAAGCAATCCAGCCAACAAGAAATGTAAACTGGTTTTCTCTCGATCATTTATCCACTTGCATGTCTTCCCTAATTTGTTGACAAGTTCGTTTCTGAGGTCTAATAAATACGAATCTTTCAGTAGGCTGTGAGAATGGTCGAGTTTAGTGGACAGGTATTTCGCAGAAACCTATTAATGGAACACGTTGTAGTGTTTAGTTTTTTTTTCATGTGCTTTTATTTACGTTATGGGCAGAGTTTAACCAAATTTCACGAGCTGTGTACTACTTTAAGGAAAGCAATTTCGACAGAACGAAAGAGGAAACTTGTGTTTATTTTAGGGGGCAAAACATCGCTAGGTATCTCACTACATCCTTTTCAAAGGCATCCAGTAGATCACTTCTAGATTTCATATAATATATTTGCATTGAAAAGCCAATGATACTGTAATGAAACCATTAATGATACGATTCCAACACGTACTACTAAACAAATATTGAGTATCATTAATTACTCGTTATATTCACTCATGACATGTTGTTACGAGTTGTTTGATACGTTACATGCCATATCTTAGCATTGAAAGTTACAACAGTAACACAGAATGCCATATGGTACCATTAGGGCAAGTGCTACTAAACTAATTCCCACTATCATTATTTATTCGTTATATTCAGTCATGACACGTTGTTACGAGCTGTTTGATATATTACATGCCATATCTTAGCATTGAAAGTTATAACAGTAACATAGGCTGCCATATGGTAATATTAGGGCACGTGCTACTAAACGATTTCTCACTCTCATTATTTACTCGTTATACAGGTATTGGACATTGAAACTGAAACACCTGGTAGAAATCCAAAATCTTTATTTAATAAGGTGTTGGGGCACCGTGGGCAGCCAGCACAGCAGCAACACGTCTTGGGAAGGATCGGTAGAGGTCCTGCACAGTTTGCACCCCAGACCATTACTGATCCACCCATTACTGATCCACCTCCGTGTTTGACTGTGGATGCCAAGCAGTCTGGGTTGTAGGCATCAGAGGGGCTCCTCCAGACGAATACCCTCCCTGTTGTTTGGAAGACAGTATAGCTGGACTCATCCGAGAATATGACGCGTTTGAGGTCATCCAACGTCCAGGTTTTATGCGTCCGGCACCACTGAACCCGCTTGGAGGCATTTGTACTACTGATGAAAGGCTTCGGTATAGCAACCCTGCCATGGATGTTGGATTTATGCAGGTAACGACGGATTGTCTTCGTGCACACAGGTTCCTGGAGGTGTGTATTCATGTCTGCGGTGATTTCTGCTGCGGTGGTTTTCCGCTTTCGTGCAACAATCCTGGTCAATGTCCTGACGTCTCTTTCCGACAACTTCCGTTTTCCCCTGCAGTTGCTCCTCCTGGACGTGGTTCGTCCTTCCTGTTCATATGCACACATGAGCCTGGATACTGTAGCACGTGAGACATCACAAAGTGTGGCAGTTTTGGACACAGATGCACCTGCTAGACGCGCCCCAACAATCTGCCCTCTTTTGAAGTCGGATATGTCTCCCATTATAGCGCTCTGCAGAGACAATTTGAAGCTTAATTTCGAACTTTTCTACTGGAGTGACTACCAAGACCTCTGACACGTGATTCATTGATATGCATACGATTAATTACCTAGCAGAAGGTTCTATTCAGCCCTGGAGGTAACCAGTGCTATTTGCGAAGGTGTTTCAGTTTCAATGTCCAATACCTGTATTCAGTCATGACACGTTGTTACGAGTTGTTTGATATATCATATGCCATATCTACGCATTAAAAGTGACAACAGTAACATAGGGTGCATTATTATTATTATTATTATTATTATTAATTGTTACGCACCCCACATGGGGTAAAATTTAAGAATATTAAAACGTTTAATAGATGAGCATGGGAGATCTCTTCTTGAGAGATCAGTCTTAATTATTATTGTTTGTCCATAAAATACTTTTTCAGACGACGTTTAAAGTGAACACAAGCACTCGTACATTGATTGTTATTACAGTCAAACACTGTGGAGCGTAATGAAAACGGTAGTTCATTCCACAGTGCAATTGCGTTGTAGGGGAAACGTTTTGATAAGAAGCCTGAGATTCTTTCAGGGACGACGAAAAGATATCGCCTAGTTAATCTAAGTTGTTCGTCAAAATTAAACCAATTTTTTATGAATGCAGCAGGGTGTTTTTCGTTCCTTAAGGCCTCTGCTGCTTCAGTAATCAAAGCAACTTTACTAATGGTCGCAATAGTGGGCAATTTATATTTTGTGCAAGTCCTTGACACTGAGTCTAATTTATTTAGTTTGAAGGCCATCCGGATAGTTTTGTTGTAAGTAGTCTTGAGCCTTTTTTGATTAGCACCGGAGGTCGAAGACCAGAATATTGCTCCATAAGCAATTCTGGGTATGGTTACTGCTGATATTAATTGACATTTTTGTGATACCGTAAGTAAATTCCTCACTCTTTTAATTAGGTAATTGAAACGGTGTATAGATACTATTAATTGGTCGACTAGTTCATTGAAACAAAGATGGGAATCTATAGGTATTCCAAGAATCTTGATGGAAACTGAATCAGTTTGACCTTTATAAATGTTCACAATATTAGTTCTTGCCTGATTAAGACTGAGTCCTCTACTGTCATACCATTTAGATAAAAATTCTAGGTCTTGGTTAAGGGATGCCCTTATTTCTTCTTGTTGGTTGCTGGGATAAGAGGCAAACAAGTAATTGTCATCGACATAGCTGACAATACACGTATTGAATTTATGCTTAAATAGCGAGGCTGTCGATACTGCATATAAGAGGGGACCGAGTCCAGAACCCTGCACTATGCCACGCGTAGAATTATTGCTAATCAGCGGGTCTTGGCTGATGATATTTATTCTGTCAGTAAAGTAATCCTGGATCAGTTCCAAGTAACTCTCTGCTACACCGAGAGCCATCAGATCATTGATACGTTGTCGTCTACATATACTATCAAATGCTTTAGAAATGTCGGTCTGTGCAATTATAAATTTGCAATTTTTTTTCGTACGCTTCACAGGCCTTGATAAATATTTCGATTGGTGTCCAGTAGACTTTATAGCCTGGCCTACTCCCACGCTGTTGGTCAGGAATTTTTGACCAAAGGTAGTTGACGAGGTTATAAAATACAACCTTGTCAACGATTTTTGTAAGGGGGGATAAGACAGAAATTGGGCGGTAGTTGGTTATGGTGAGCGGATTCCCTTTTTTGTAGATTGGTTTAATATTGGCTATTTTCAATACTGTGGGGATCTTCTTACTTTTTACAGTTAAATGGCACAGGCGGTATAGTATCATTAGGGCACGTGCTACTAAACCAATTCCAGTATCATTATTTACTCGTTATATTCAGTCATGGCACGTTGTTACGAGTTGTTTGATATATTACATGCCATATCTTACCATTGAAAGTTACAACAGTACCACAGGATACCATTGGGGCACGTGCTACTAAACAATTCCCAGTATCATTATTTACGCGTTATATTCATTTATGAGATCCTTACACGTACACGTATCACTAGACCAATGTCTGCTATCACTAGTTACTCTTATATATTCATTCATGACACGTCGTGACGAATTGTTTGATATACTACCTGCCATATCTGGTTATAGGAAATTTTTAAGGATGTATCATAATTGTACCATTAGAGCACGTGCCATTAGAACGCGGACCTATTCATGGTATCTCACGTTCGATCTTGTTCGTGCTCTGTCCCATATTAATGGATTGATGAAAACAGAGAGTGGTAAAGTTAATTCGTTTTCAAGTTATCTTAATAATTAATAAACTTCCTACGACTGAAATAAAGAAATCCGAGTTTTCCCGAGTTTTACCGGAAAACGTTTCACTTCCGAGCGTGACGGATCAGACACTTTCACTCTCCAGCAAAATTTTGTATGCGGTGCGCCTATAGAAGTTTTTACTTCAAAAATAAAATTCTTTCACGTAGAGGGTAATAGAGAGATTTAGTGATGAAAATGTTGAGGTAAATATAAATAAAGAAAATATTAATTAAAAAAAATAAAATCTTCGGGGGGGGGGGG